>PVIR01014374.1:7500-32406 GCA_004026965.1 Petromus typicus | reverse complement strand
TATCCCTCATGAAATATTTTTCCATAAGATTCAAACTACATAACCTCAAATAATTTATCAAACTCACACCATGTACACCAGGCAGTCCTGAATACAATATGAAGCACACTAAATAGACAGTAGTGCTGTTTTTTAAATATTCACATTTCTTTCCAAATCCACTCCAAAAAAATTATGATTTTTAAAGATCCTCTTCAGTGAATGTACAGAATATGAAAATGTAACCTTTCCTCATTATGCTCTTATGCCAGGTGTATGCACTTTAAAATGTGTATTAAGACAGTACGTGGATGCAGTGATATTTTTTTTTCTGTGAGGGACACTAAAAGACCTTTGATTTCTAAGAGCTTTGAACTAAGAAGAATTAGGACTCAAGTATTTTGGAAGCTGAATCATTCAGATGTCAGAACAGTGGTCGTTTTGAGACAAGAGATGTCACAAGGTAGGATGATATGTCATATGGAGAACAGTAGCCGAGAGACCTCAGAGCTGGCTGGACACCGCGCTGCGCACTGTCGGGGGAGGTAGGAGTTCTTCTGATCCTCAGGGGAGCTTTCAGGGACAGGTGGGGGCGGGGAAGCCATCCCGTGGGATGGTGGTGAGAGCAGAAGGGGCCAAGCTGGTGCTGCTGCCACACTGGAAGAGACTATTTCAAGTAACGGTGAGGTGGGGAGAGATGAAATGCCAAGAGGGGGCCAGCTTGAAAAGGGTGGTGAATTCTCAAGCAGGGAATATTGTCTTCCATCTCTCAGTGCCGGACAACCCTAGTAATGATTATGAGCAAACAAGTCAGTGACTAGCTACAAAGTGAAGGAATTTAATAAGGAAAATATGGTTTCCTTTGGTTTATTTTGAATACTAAAGAGCTTGTATGAAATAATAGCTACTTTTTCATCTTTGTCATTCAAAAGATACCATTATAGTATATTTGCCTGAATGTACTTATTGTAGATATTACGCAATTCACATCATTTGTGTTTGGGACAGCTAAGGTTTTGATATTTCTTTTGTCAGTAGAACTAAAGAGAAGGTTGGTCCAAAGTCTGAGTAAGAGGGTTGGCAGAACTGAGCAGCTTTGTTCTTGAGGCTTTTCTCCATGAGTGATGTGCAGAAAAGTTCCTAGGCAGGACCTGACCAAGGGATGGGGTGGCGCAGCTGAACGGTGCCCAGGAGCTTGTCGTTGTGGCACAGGGGTTTCTGGAGGGATGGAACTTATTCAGAGATAAGTGTGTTGCTGACTAGAGCTATGTAATCCTTGTGCACCCATCATGCATCCCGAAGGGTGTCTCTTTCATCCCCTCACACTCTTTGCCCTCTTTGTCCCTCAGAAGTGACAGCTGTGATAGAAGAAGCTGAGGCAATGGCCTTTGCAGGGCTGGCTGTTGGCTGGTGCATCACTGGGGTGAGAAGCAAGTGGCAGCCCTTCCACTCAGTCATGGGTAGCACTACCTTGGCAGAGGCTGTGTTTCCAGAGCTGGTCACTCCCAATGATTGTAAAAGTATCCACACTTACTGCAAGTTCAGAGGATAGTTTAATCTTGAGCGCATTTTGCAGAGGAGCAGAGAGTTAGGTTTAAATAATTAATTAGTTAAGGTTTCCCTATGTAGTTCAGGCTAGCCTTGAACTCACAGTAGTCCTCCTGCTTTAGCCTCCTAAGTGCTGAGATCATAGGTGTGTACCACCATTCCCAGCCTTGAGAGTTAGATTTTAGAAGGAAATTTCCTCACGTTTCTTTATGTTTTTGGGGACTGAGCTACAGGAGCATGCAGAGATTGGGCACAAGGTTAGCTCCTGGAAGACATCTTAGTACAACGTGTTCTAAAATACCCCAGATGAAAGGAGAGCTTTTCTGCAAATCTTACCTGAATAAGATACAGCTGATATAGATACCTGAATAAGATACAGCTGATATAGGTAACTTACATCTAAGACCTTTGTCTCCACAAGTTGTCTCATCTACACATTCAGCGCAGAAATATTGTCTCTGCATGTCCTGGGCAGGAATAGGTTCTGTCTCTTGTTTGTTTCCTTTGTAGCTTTGCCCTTTTTTGTGTTGCCACAGAAGCATTGTGGGCATACTGTATACCTACCCACTTCCCCTGGAACCAGCGTATGACACACCGAAAACCTCTTGGGCCATAGTACTCTCAATAACTTACTAGTAAGGAGCACTGTCTTTTGGTCCCATTCCATTTCTCCTCAAATTATATCTCTACCAAGTTTAAGGTGATAGCAAGAACTCGATTTATTTTGTGAAGTTCCTCCCCAGGCCCACACTGTTTAAGCTGCCCCTCGGCCTAGCAGTTCTCCGGATTCCAGAGCTGCTAGGGAGGAGGAGACGGACCCGAGAGGATGCTCTTGCTCTTCACACTCATCCTCTCGGAGACGGAAGCCTGCTTTGCAGTCTTTCATTCCTCTTCTCTCACTGGGCAGAGATGGGTGAGGAATGGAGAATCGAGAGCGAAGGCACTCAAAGCGCAGGTTCCTCAGATAAAGTGAATCGCAGTTGATCTTAATTTCTCTGAATTGGTACATTCGTTTGGAGAAGCTGCCATAATAAAATACTAGAATTTTCTCTTGTATGGCTTAAACACACATTTACCTTCTCATATTACTGGAGGCTGGCAATCCCGACCAAGGTGTGGAAAGTGTGGGCTTCTGCGTCTTCCTGATTCCCAGGCCCTGTGTGTGCACAGGGTGCTGGAGTCTATTCCTCTTATTGTAAGTCACACCGGCTTGGGGGCCCATCCGTATGACCTTGTGCCAGCTTTAGTGTCTCTTTAAAAGCCCCGCCTCCCAGTGGAGCCACTTTCTAAGATTCTGGGCATATGGGTATCAAAAACTGAATTGAGGAAAGAAGAGAGGGGGCGCAGTGGGCGCTGTACACTTTGCTTTGTTCATATTTCATAAGGAGAAAAGAGGAAACCAGTATGAACACACTGTGTGTATGTTGACTTATTTACAATTTGTGTGCTTTTCAAAATAAAAAAGTAGTGCTAGTCATTTTTGATTCACCCCAACAATAAATTATAGCCATAAAGAAAATCTCATTATTACTTCGAAAGAAGCCAGAGAAACTTGTCTTGTGTAGGATTATCCCGCTTAGCAGTGCTGTGCTCAGCTGATCTTCTTTTATCCTTCACCCTTCATACTTCATACAATTGGTCATTAGTCTCTCAAAGCTTCACCTGTGCAGTTCATTGTCAAACAAATGAGCCTCATTATAGAGAAAATTGGTCCAACCTGCCAAATAACAAGGAAAAAACAACCCAGACTTTTAAGTAAAAAGGAAATATTCACTGTCTAGAACCTTAGAAATGGTTACCATTTCGCCTGTCAGACATGGGTAACTTTAGGCCTCCATAGTAAGAATATCAGTAGTGGCTGATGGATGACATAAAATACATTGATAGGTATAAAGTAAAGCTTTTGATCATGTCCAACAGAAGTGGTCTTCCTTACCTGTAATAGTCTTGTATATTTCTGTTTCATTGAATTATTTAATTCATAGCTATTGTTCCTCTAGATTATTTACTTGTGATTTATTCTTTGTACTGTATTCTTTTCATCAAATATTTGAGTGGCAGATCATTCAATAATGTATCAAAACACTGAGCTGTGACACCTGGTTATCAAACACCTGTTTTCTGAAATGCACCTGGTAATAGGAAGTGGCAACTCGCCATCTTTGCAGAGAGCAACATCGCTCATCGTTCTCATTCAGATGGCACCAAGTCCACGGTACAAACTTAATAGAAAGAGTACCAGCTTTACTTCAGCAATTCCAAGGATATAGTCCTTTTGGATTCCAGATTCTAAAACTTCTTTCTTAAAAATGTATAATAAGATAATTCAAGCAATCTACTTCAATTTTAACTCAGTACTCAGAATTTGCTGTTCACGAAATACATAACCTTTTTAGAAAATCAATGAATTTGATCATATTTTGGAACCTCATTTCTTTCTCTGTGTAGTTGTCATGACAACAGTGAACCAGGGTGCTGTGGGGAGCTGATTTCAGACTTCGGCAGCGATTCCTGTGTGTGGTCCAGACAGAGAAAATAATATGAGGGTGCTTATCCTAGCAGTTGTATTTGTGACGCATTATGCTAGTATTATAGTCAGGAAGAGTCAGATTCTAGGAGGTGCCAGACTTGGCCCTTTTCTTAGCTCAGGTTTACCTTATCTCAATTCCATCTAATTCAGTGACTGTTGGAATCATTTTTATATGAACAGTAGGTGTCGCTGGGTCTTAAATCCAAGAAGGTGGCCCAATACGAGATTTAAGCAATTTAATTTGCTAAGTGGTAGCATTAAACATCTGAGCTGAGTGCATTCTGTGCAAATATGGGGCTAGCTTTGATTATAAATCCTTCCCTCTGATGACGTGAGCCACACACCGGGTTGATCTCTTTGGAAGAAGCCCTGAATGTGTTTGTCCATGCTCCCCCACGCCCCCCTGTTAAATGCTATCCTTTCTTTGCCGTCTGCATGCCAGTTCTGGTTGATTCCTTTTTCTTACACCTTTGCTCCACCTTTTCCCTCTCTTCCCTTTCTCCCCCTCCTTTCTCCATCCCCTTTCTTTCTTCCTTGTATCTTTTTTCTCACATTGGAGAGGTCTTGTGTCCTTAATGAGCGTGAGCTCTGTGCCGACAGTGGATGACCTGGAAGGACACAACACTGAGCAGGATGAGAGATGGTTTAGGTCATCCCTACAAAAGTATGCACAGAGTCATGGGTATTTTCACCAAGCAGACAATATGAGAGATTTAAAGGTAGCTAAAAGTCTTGAAGTAATGCAAAGTCTAAGTAGATCCAAACTCAGACACACACTAAAATGTCCACTTTTCTAGTCAACATTTGTAAAGATGTGATAGTTTATCACTATTAAAGTAATTAAGACAACTCTGAAGATGGAGGTATTTCCTCCTGGTTGGTACAGTGCCCTGGTAAGGAGTCGGATAGAGGCTTGCCTTGTGAACTCCGAACTTGTGTGAAGCATGTGAGGACTCACAAGAAGACTTAAGTGTATTTGCTCACAGAAACTGACATATTAAAGCAGAGCCCTGCACAGAAGGTGGAATAAACACCCTGCTCATATCTGTGGGCCTCATGAGCTTGCCTGGAGAAGCAAAATCTCCCTTTCCTTTTCCCAAGCTCTTCTTTACAGCAAGGCCCAAATCTTCATGAAGTCCTGGCCGGCACAGAGGCAGCATGCTGTGAGTCACACCCTCGCCACCCAGCAGACATCATCACTACACATCTGACTTATCCCACCCAATGTCATCCCCCTTGGTTGACGCCACTGCCACATCTATCCCTGCTTAGCCCCAAACTGTCAACATGACAATGCTCATGCTTTCCCTCACCTCTGCATTATCAGGGAATTGAGTTGGTTCCAGGGCCCAAACACATCCACTTGAACCTCTTCTCATCTTGGCCATCTTGGCCTCTTCTCATCTTCTCACTGCTGGGCTCAGATACGGCCACGTCTCTCTTATCTTTGTCCCCTGGAGACTATTCCAGCGGATCCTCCACGGCACTGACTTTTCCGTTAATATTTTACTTTTGACATAATCCCAGCTTGTAGAAAAGCTGTAGAAATAGTTTAAGAAGTCTGCTAAGTTCTTCACTTGAATGTCTCAAATCTAAACATATTTTCCCATTTGCCATTTTTTAGCATGCTACATTTAGCATATGACAGTCTCATGAAAGGTGGACTCAGTTTGCAGTTGTTCCCCCCAGGATGACATCATTTCTTCACCTATCTGCTAGGCGAGAAATGGCATTTCAGAGTTGTCTTCATTTGCATTTTTACTACTATGACTGAGACTGAATGTCTTTCCATATGTTTAAAAACATTTAAAAATAATTTCTGGGTTGTCTGTTTATGCTTTTTACCCATCCTACAATTAAGATTTTAGTCTTTCTTCCCTGAAATTTCAAAGGTTCCATATCTATTTGTGTTACTATAGTGTCATAATATATGTTGCAAATATTCTCATCCAATGTTATCTTTAGATTTTTTTGATTTTCCTATCCTTAAACTTTATAAGAATTTATCAGTGCTTTCCTTTGATATTTTTGTGGATTTCTTCCTTTTTTATATTTGCATACTGATCCATTTGGAGCTTATTCTTTTATATACAATGAGATATGGATTTAATTTTATCTTTTCAGGTCAGCAGCCATCCCAGTTTTGCTCATCAGAATGTCCGTGTTTGCCCCGGTGCCAAGAAGGCACCTGCTTCAGGTACATTCTGTCCCTGGACACATTGCTCGTACTTGCTTGTCTACTGATTCATTCACTGGTACAAATATGTTTTAGTATGTTTAAAATCTGGCAGATCTAATTGCTGGTTAGCTTTTCCTTTAATAGTATTTTTCTGAATATTTCACATAAAATTTGCATTAAATTAAAGCTAAATTTGCATTATTAAAACTAAATCCATAAAAAGTTTGCTAGCATTTTTCCTGGAGTCTCTTCAAATCTGTAATTTATGAGGAACTGATTTATTTATGATATTGATTTATAGTATCCAGGAACTATGAATGTCTTTCCATTGCTAAAATCTAGTAATAATTTTCAGAAAAACTATTTTTATGAATTTGTTTTTTAAAACAGGGTCTCACTTTTTTTGTAATTCAGGCTGGCCCCTGAGCTCAGTCTTGAACTCACAGCAATCCTCCTGCCTCTGCCTCCCGAATGCTGGGATTACAGGCCATGCGTAGCTAGCACTGTGGTATGTGGTTCTGATTGCAGGTGCTCATGTGTCACCATACCCGGCATTGTTTTTGTGGTTACTGGGGATAGAACCTGGGCCTTTACACTTGCAAGGCAGGTGTTGGAACCACTGAGCTAAATCTCCAGCCCTATTTTTATGAATTTTGTACATTTTCTGATAAAATATTTCCTAGATAGCTTGGTTTTTTCATTGCTATTATAAATGAAGCTTTCATTATCACTATACTCTTGATGATATTTTGTATATGAAATCTATTATTTTTTGCTTTTTAATTTTATATTCTAATTTATTGAATTTTTATTACTTAGAATGGTTTATTAGATTATACTCTGAAAATAGCAATATCTTTTTTTGTTTCCCAGTGTTACTCGTTGACCCCTAGTAAATGTTAAATGGTAGTGGAATTAGAGAGCACCCATTGATATTTTCAATATCTATATTTAAAAAACATATATCAATTCTTATTTTGTTTTTTCTCCAAGACTAGATATTAAAATTTATTGAATAATTTTTGTATCCATGGAAACATTAAAAACTTTTTCTTTTTTGCTACATTGTCTTACAGTAGTTTACTTTCTACAGCTGAGTCTTTCATACTCCTGGAATAAATTCTACTTAATCATGGGTCCAACTTGTTTTCATGTCACCATGTTAGATTCTGTTTGCTATTAGTTTCCCTTAGAGAACTTATTAGGTTAATTATCAATGTTATTTTTGCTTCACAAAATATTTGGAAGTTCTCCTTTATTTTTTAAAAAATTTTTTTAGTTTTTTTTGAGACAGGGTCTTGCTTTGTGGTTCAGGCTGGCCCTGAGCTCAGCCTCCAACTCACATCACAGCAATCCTCCTGCCTCTGCCTCCCTAGTGCTGGGATTGTAGGCATGAGCCACCACACCCGGCACTGTGGTATGTGGTACTGGTTGCTGCTGGGCGTGAGTCTCCACGCCCAGTATTGTTATGTGGTTACTGGGGATCGAACCTGGGCCCTTGCGCTTACAAGGTGCCGGAACCACTGAGCTAAGTACCCAGCCCCAGTTCTCCTTTATTTTTAATAATATTCCCAAGCAAACTGTCAAGCTGGGATTACAGGCGTGAGCCACCATGCCTGGCACTGTGGTGTGTGGTGCCAGGGATCAAACTTGGGGACCTAGCACTTTACCAGGCAGACATTGGAACCACTGAGATAAATCCTTGGCTCATAATTTATTTTACTTCATAATAATAAGAAGGGAAGGCTTGGGCCAGAGATTTAGTTTAGTGGTTCCAGTGCCTAAAGACATACCCTTGTGTGGCCAGAAGACTTCTAACTGAAGTTCAGTTTGTAGTTCTACTGGAAGGTTCTACTTTGTCCCGAAGGGACTGAAATGCCTTGGCCTGGGCTTTCCACCTGCAAGGGATGTCCTTGAGAGTCCCCTTCTCAAAGCATTAGCATTTATTCTTAACATATGGGAGCTTTTGCAGGTCAGCACGAAGGAAGAATCCCATCTCCTAGCTCATTTTTCCTGTTCATCTCCTTGAATGAAGGAAAAATCCTCACATCTGCCTGGCCAGATGCGAGCGTGCCCACTGAGTTCCCACGGGACAGCAGGTAGGCACACGTCTTCCCTTTCCTTAGCCCTCATTTCTAGGAGTAGGTATGCCGTTCTCCAACCCCGCCTCCTTGTGTTTACATGGGCAAGGGAAGGTTGGCCCCTGAAGCTGGTCTTATAACTTTATTTCTAGCATACTTCTTCTGTGCTCCTAGGACACATAAGACCTGCATGTTGGCCGGAAGCTGGGAAGGAGGTTTAGGGGGTCCCAGTCAGACCCGCGCTCCAATCCAGCTTTCCACACTCACTGCAGCCTCGGAAGCGGCCTCGCCACTCATTGTGCTTGCTTTGCTATCAGTTGAGTCGCCACACTCACAGTTACCTCAGACATTCGCCTCAGTCTCATCGACTGTCAACTGCTGAGTACTTTTTCATCTACAAAGCAGCAATTTCATAAAATTTAATGAAGGTATACAAAAACAAGCAACTTCATATAAATTCTTAAAGTATAATGCAAATATTTACAAAACAGCTGTTTTAGAAGACACAACTTACAGTTCTTAGGAAGAACATTTTGCAGTAAACCCTTTGAAACATTCCCAAAGTCCTGTCCACTGTAACAAAATGTCAGGGACTTCAAGGCTCAAGTATCTGTTTCTCTTGGTTCTTGAGACCAGGAAGTTGAAGAGCAAAGTGCAGGCAGCTGCGTGTCTGGTGGTGAGATGCGTGCTTTTTGGAACCCCATCGACCTTATCACACCCTGGTGACCTCCAATCAGAAGCGCTCAGAGGGTCAGGCTGTTCCCGGTGAGGCTGGATTGGGGCGGAGTTACACGCTGCTCTTCGATGCCCCTGCTCCACGGGGTCTCCCATTCCCCTCTATCTCCTCCTCCCTCAGTTCTCACACTGGCTGTCTCTCCTAGAGAACAGCTTTCCTGGCTTCTTCATTCTCTGCTGCCACCACTCTCCTTGATACAATCAAAGTCTCCACTTTCAAAAGGAGAGAGAGTATGGCGGATACTTTTAATTTGATACATTTTCACAACACATATGAGAAGTTTCAAATGGAGTTATAAGTGTTGTTCTATTTGCAGGAAACATTTAGCTGGAGGGAAAATAACAAATGCATGTAGTTTCAAAATATGAGGGAGATTTCAGCTTTCAAACTGTCCTGTCTCTGTTGCAGTGTCAGAAATTTTATGTCACAAAATTCTTCAATTAGTGCAGTAAGACAAGAGGCAGTGGGGTTCTTATGAAGTTACAAAAAATTCTGTCAGCTTATTTTTTGTGCGTGAAATGAGCCTTAAAGATTAAAAATCCATCCCAAAATTTTAGGACTAAAGAATATATTTGTGTATGTGTGTGTCCATCAGCAACCCACCCATATATATATATCCAAACTCTCTGCTATGTCCTGAATTGTTTTGCATCTAAATTCTGTGTTGAAGCCTTAACTCCCAAGTACTGTATTTAGATATAGACCCACAAGAAGATGACAAAGTGACATTTTAAGATAAAAGCTTTAATCTAATGGGAATGATGTCATCATAAGAGGAGGAAAAGTCACAGAATCTTCTCTCTCCCTCTCTCTGTGTCTCTTCTCCTCCTTCTCCTTCTTCTTCCTCTCCATCCTCTTCCTCTTCTTCTTCTTTTTCTTCTTCTTCCTCTTCTTTTTCCTCTCTTCTTCTTCCTCTTCCTCTCTTGCTTTCCACAGAGGAAAGGTCACAAGGGGACACATAAAATGTAGTCATCTGCAAACCAGGGTGAGAAGTCTTATCAGAAACCAACCACATTGGCACCTTGATTGTGGACTTGCAGCCTCCAGACCATGAGCAAATACATTTCTGCTATTTCAATCAGCTGGTCTGCAGTACCTTGTCATGGTCACCCTGCTAGACTGATACATACACAAGTCCTGTGACCTCAGTGGTGACCCTATGTCTTCTACATTCCCACCATATAGTAGCAGGGAAGACCAGAGATCTATCGATGAATCTTCCAGGAGCATAGCTGACTTCTTAGACTTTTCCCACTGTGAGGGCATGTGGTCAAAAATAGCCTATTAAGTGAGCTTTGGCTGGTACATAA
Source organism: Petromus typicus (assembly GCA_004026965.1). Lineage (NCBI taxonomy): Eukaryota > Metazoa > Chordata > Mammalia > Rodentia > Petromuridae > Petromus > Petromus typicus. Next base: position 22,043 of record PVIR01014374.1, on the reverse strand, counting down.
TTCTACATGAATGACTTAGGAAACACTATCTAGTATGTTTTCCTGTATGGAAAGTGAACTGTAACATTTGAGCTGATGTTTTCAAGATAAACAATCCTATAATCTGGAAAGTACTGCTTAATCTTTCCTGAACCCATTCCAAAATTCTGGGTATCATTGGAGACTCCAAAACTCCTCCACCAGTCCTTATTTCATAGAGTTCTTGATAATAGCTAATATTGGCTTGGGATAATAACTTGGTTGTACCAAGGGTTTTTGAAACTTCCTGCCCAGGTACTCAGCATCTATGTCTGGCTCTGTCTCTTCCTACTGGCCTGCCTTCCCAGCCAGAGCTATAATCAAGCCCTTTGACTTTGTTCCATGTTGCTCATGAGATTGATATGTGGTGTTAGTACTGATGCTGTTGGGAGGCAAAAGTTGGGGTGTAGTGAATTTCTGGAACTTCAGAAGTTCTAAAAGAGTAAAAGAATTCTAGATCAGATATTCTCAAGAGCACAGTTATTGCTCATCTTCTCTATGACCTGGGATAAAAGAAAGACAGTCTGTAAATTTCTCCTGAGAAGGCTTCTTATGCCTCAAAATTTGTAGGTTAAATCCCTAAGCCTCCATGTGATGGGCAGTAGGAGTCGGGCCATTTTGGAGGTAAATAACTCATGAAAACTGGGTTCTGAATCTTATCCTAAGATTAGTGCCCTGGTAAGGAGAGATGCTCTGCCTTGTTTGCTGCCTGTTCCACTGTATGAGGCCACAGTAGAAAGACAATCGTGTGCATTCTTGGGAATCTGTCACCAGACACTGCATCTTCAGGCATATTACCCTTTGCCTTCCTATCCTCTAGGAGTGGGGAAAGAAAACCTGTTTCTTAAGCCAGCCAGCCTGTGGTATTCTGTAACACAGCTTAGGCAGACTAAGTCAGGCTCAGATAGGGAAGCAGGAGTTCCAAAGAGTCAATTGTGAGGTTCAGGAAACTTCCCTATTCTCTTTAATAGTCAGTCACATCCTGTTGGTCTTGTAAGACCATCTCATGTCAGATCTGACCCTTCTTACCAGCTTCCTCTTCTTTTCATTTCTATATAGAGCTAGGACTTCACATTAAGAGAACTGAGCAGATTAAAAAGGCACAACTTAGTAGTGAGGCTTTGGTTGGGTTTTCTGATCTCGTCACTGATTCACTCTTGAACAAATGTTTGTTGAGCAGCACGAGGCACCAGCTATTCTTTCATGTTGAGAATGTGAAATATTGAGTGAAAGTAAAATGGAAAGTACACAGGGAAGGAGGTCGTTTATGTTTCAAAATGGATGTTTAGGGCAGGTGTCATTCAGAAGGGCATGTTTGAGCAAAGAATGGTAGGGTTTGAAGAGTGAATCACATCTGTGTTTTGAGCAGAGGAAATATAAGGACAAAGTTGTAAGGTGGGAGTGTATCTGGTATGTAGAGTTCAGTAATAAGGACCCTTTAATAGAGTTGAATGGATGAAGTAGAGAGTAAAGGGAAAAAGATTGATGAGGGGTCAAGCAGCGGGAAGACAGTGAGCCAGGTGACTGTGTCTGAACATAGAGCCCCTTCGAGGGATGCCAGCTTTATACATGACATGCATATTGGACAGACTGGCCCTTGCTTTCAAGTCATATTCTCTAATTCTTGCTGTCAATGTGTGGTCCATGGACTAGCACACTGGAATCATCTAAGATACCAGTGGTGGCAGCAGAAATGCTCTGGTTCCATGTGGATCTATAAACTGAATCTGGATTTTAGCTCTTTTCTCCAGTGACTGGTATGTAAATTAGTATTAATAAGATATGATATAGACAAAAGGGCAGAAAACCACCTGAGATCGAAGGGTATGACACTGGCCTGAAGTTAAAGTTAAGGTGAATTGCCCTAAGAGAAGTTATTTAGTGCTACTGTGTTGGCTACTTTTACCAAACGCTGCTGAATTCAGTTCAAAAATGGATACAGAAGGGAGAATTAAAATGGATCAAGCTTAACTTTAGAGGGATGATCTGATGTTGGCATTTCTGCGTTTCTAATGACTCTCCCTCTCGTTTTGCTCTTCTAGTCACCTAAAAAAGAAAACAGATGATTTATGACCCTGATAAAGCTTTTGGCCTGGGGAGGCCTCCTTAGAGGACGTCTGATGAACTTCCGGACGAGCATGAGAAGACGGAGGACCCCGAGTCTGTCAGAGGACGTGGGGCACAGGCACAATCGCCCCTCATCTGACCTTTAACAAACCGCAGCAATATTTCATTGTCACTTAATGCAGTGGCATAAGTTTTAAAGTCCCTGTTTTGCTCTCTGCATGGAACCCTCTTGGTTAGGTGGGAATAAATTGATTTCTTCACTTAGAAAAACTTGCTTGAGTTTTTGGAAGGAGTTAGAGTAGGTCTTTCCAAGTAGGACTTACTTAGTCCTTTTAAGGTACTTTATATAAATTAAGCATTTGGATTCTTTAGAGAAATTTGTAGTTTTATAGCTCCCCTCATGCAAAGTGCTATTATTAAATTACATTCTGAATCACTTCACTGACAGTTCTACTTCTTAAAATAGAGATCAGCTATATTCCTGGATGCTGGCATGGAAAAGCTGACTTTGAAATACCAGTTTCCAAATGGGTGCTTGTTTCTAACTACTATTTTTCTGCTTTCTAAGTTCTATTGACTTATTTAGAAGACATGGCACATGTTCTTTCTCCAAACATCTTTTGTGTTCAGTGTCTGTACGTAAGTATCAGTTTTATTTTCTTCTCTGTTTCTTGTTGGGCCCTGTTTTCCTACCTGGGGTGCATTTTCAGGTCTAAACATTTTCTTCATGATGATGTCAGGGTGGGTATGGAATGGACTTACCTTGATATTAGCAATGATCTCGCAAGACTGTGGATAGATCTTACTTTAGGGATGACACTAAGAGTGGGTCTGTCTGCCTCTCTCCCTGCTTTTCTTCCTATTTCAAATGTTTATGGACCACTTACCCTATGCCTGCCTCTGGTGATTTTTCCTTTTGCACATGGAGGCAAAACTATGGACTTTTTATTCTAGTGGAGGTCAGAGATGTGAACATTTGAGCAGATAGTTCAAGAAAACTAAGTGTTCCAAAGAAGATCAGTTAGGGTACTTTGACAGAGACTGCTGCAGTTGGATGGGCAGTGTCTTCCCTAAGTCTGGTGTGTTGAAAGTTTGTTTCTCAGTGCTTTGCTATTGAGAAGTGGTGGGCACTTTAAGAGGTGTGGCCTAATGGGTGGTTGTGGGTCATTCTGTCTCTTTGAAAGTTCCCATCCCTTCCTCTTTCTTATTGTACCTGGCTATGAGAAATGGGCTCATCTGCCAGGTAGTCCTGACATGATCTACAATGGAGCCACCACCCTGAAGAAACACCATGTATCAAGATCTTCAAAAATCGTGAGCTGAAATAATCCTTTTGTCTGTACAAGCTTAGGTCAGGTATTTTTATAGTAGAGCAAAGCTGGCCAACTTGTGGATGTGGGGACTAAGATGGCAGTGATGCGGGGAAGTTAGGGAAGTCTTTGTTGAAGAGGTGATGTGGGGCCACCCAGGAGAGTGAGCTGTAAATGAGAGTTGGAGAGGAATCTGTTCCAAAGAAGAGGAGTAACAGAGAAGGCTGTGAAGTATATTGGAGGAGGACCAGGAGGCCACTGTGGCCGAGTCCAGTGAACAAGGAAGGGTGTCACCTTAGGCTGGAGACATCTCTCTGATGGAAGCCTGCTGATAGGAAGTTCGTAAACGAACAAATTTCTTTCAATCCTCATTTTTATCAAAATGGTGTCTGTCTTACAAGATGGAATGCTTTTTCATTGACTTTGTCTGGAAGGTGATTGCATCATGGTGCTGGATGAGCCCATGAATAGGTTCAGGCTGACTGTGCTGCTCAGAGGTACTGGGACAAAGGCGTGGTCACCGAGGGCATGACCAGGAAGGAGGTATTCTTGTCCCCAGCTCCTCTCTCTCCCTCTCTGCTTCCTGCCCACCATGGTGTGAGCAGCCTTCCTCCACTGTGTGCCTCTGATATGTCCTCTCTGCCTCGGGGCCGCTGACTGCACTGAAGCTAATGAAGCTGTCAATCAAATCAAACACCTCCTCCTTCTAGCTGCTAGTGTTGATTATTTTGTCCCAGCAGCAGGAAAGCTGACTAATACAGAGAGTCTTATTATACATTTTTCTTACATGGCCCAGTTTTGATTCTCAAAATAACCCCATTGAGCATTTTATAATCATTCCATTTTAAAGAACTAAAGCTCAGAAAAATTGACAAAAAAAAAATGGGTCCTAGAATGTAAAGTTGGAAAGTGGGGCAGACGGGACTCAAGAGTGAATTTCGGTGCCACCTTTACTTATCTCTCAGTTACCTCTTTAGTGAGAGGAGGACCCGCCATGTACACAGAACGTAAAGGGGATCCAGAGAGACTACACAGAACTGGGCCATTACCTTAGGTCACCCCTGGCGCTCCGCTTTGGTTTGTCAAGGTTTCGTGAGCCAGGAGCATCACTGCCAGGTACTCTGATAGGTGGTGTCTCTTACATGCACCAGCGGCTCCTGTACTAGGGAAGTGCGAAATTCCTGGACTCTGCCAGACTTCCTGAGTCAGAATCTGTATTAATAAGATTCTTCAGGTGGTTCAGATGTACAAGAAAGCTGGAGAAACATAGAGTCGTCCTGTAGATAGCGGGCAGATTTAATGTGTACCAAAACCTCTTCTACTGCTCACTCATCCCACCCTCCCTCCCTCTCTCCTTCCCTCCCTCCATCCCTACCTCCTTTCCTCCTTCCATCCCTTCCCTGCTCCCTTATTTCCTCCTGTTATTTCTCTTTCTTTCTTTGCTTTCACTTCACTATCAGTTTCTGTGGTTTCTTGTTTTCAGTACATCTGTCCTTGGTATTTTTCACTTTCTTACCTAATTCGTTCATTGGTTTTCTGGGATATTGAGCATGATTCCTCTGTTAAAAAGGCTCCTTTGGAAGGGGAACTAGGAGAGGGAGCAGGGGAAGGGAAGAGGGAAAGAAAAAATTTGAAGGTAAACAGGGAAAAATGGAAATAAAACGTGTCTATAGGGGAATGGAGGGGCTGGAGAGATGGCAGGAGGATGGGAAAAAATAATCAAGATAGATCATGTCCAGGTACAAATTTTCAGTGATGAATGTGATCAAAAAGTATTCCTAAAGTGTACCAACAAGCTCAGTTTTTTAAAGGTCCTCTTATGGCTACCCAGTACATGCAACCCTCTCTGCTCACCCAGGCTCAGTTATCTGTCTATTGTGTGATGTGTTTCTTGGAACATTGTCAAGCATCGTGAGTAGTTTGGGAACCCCTTTTTTAAAATCACTTATCATGTACATGAAAATTCTCATCTCCTCAAGCGGAGCAGACATCCCTCATGAAGGGGATTTCTTTTCTGAAAAGATAACACAGGATTTCTATTGCGAGGACATTTTCAGATTCTTCTTTACCAACTCAGCAGGTCCTGGGGTCCTTCAGTTTTCTCTTTTTAAAATTCTGTCTCAGGGTGAGGAATGTGGTACTGGAGCCATGAAAGTTTCTCAAATGATTTCTTATTACAAATAGCTGGGCATGTACCTGACTCCTTCCCTGTACAAGGAGACAGGATGGTCCCTCCATAGCTGTCCCTTCCTGGAGAATGGTTTTCATCTGAAGGTTTCTAGGAGACTGGAACAATCCAGGGCTCTGATACATGTATCCTCTGCAAGCATCCAGAAATATCAGGTAAGCCAGAAACAGGAGAGCTGTATCGAACTGCTCCACTTGGCTTAGGACAGTAGTTTGTGTAGCAGATGGAGGTAAACTGAAGGCTTTATGAGCCCTCTCTCCTTCATAGCAAAGCCAGTTCAGTTATGACCGAGAGAGAATCTTTATTGTGGGGTCTATGAATCTGCTCCCTTGGAAGGTTACACATAATAGATTTTTTTGAATAGCCAAAATTGGATTATTCTGATATTTAAAATCCATGGTAGTATTTTTCTGCCTGAAGAGTAAAAGAGATAATATTCTTTGGATGAGGGAGAGAATGATACAAAGACTTTTCAGGAGTATTGGAAGGCCCATCTTATTTAACAAAGAAACAGTTTTGAGTGGTGTATGAGTCTCCCCAAAAGTTTCTGTTTATTAATAAGATTAAAATGATGCATTTGAAGATTGCTGTTGTACTCCCATTCCAAGCACAGTTTCTTTGTCTCATATATAATATGTGACTGTGAGTTCTGCCAATCCTGTCACTAGAACCCACAGAACAAAACTTTATGAGCTTTGGAATTCTTTGAGAAAGGGATCACATGTTTGTGAAAGATCTTAAAGTTTTACTTTTATATTCCTCTACAGAGCTTGTTTTCAGAAATTACATCTTGAAAATTCAGTCCAAATACAAAAACAAACTCCTTTCTCCCTATAACCGTGCAATAAAATCTGGCACAGTTTTCATCAAAGAGAAATAAGAGAGGCAGGAACATAGAGAAGAGGGTTGGATTTACACAGAAATAGAGTCCAGTTTAAGATGTGCCAGTCCTAGGATCTTTGGGAGGGTATTTGATTCCTGGCTTTTGGACACAATTCTGAGCCTTTTACTGCTGAGTTTCCTGCACATCCTTCGTCACATCCTTTCCTTTTTGTCCCTCTCAAGACGCCATTGGCCCAATGTTTCTGTCTTCCCATGGCTCCCTCTTCTGGTTCCCACCCTCAACTCAGTCATGGCTGCACTCTCCTTGCTCAGAATTTAAGTAAAAGAATCTAAAAGCATCAGTGTTAACTCTTTTTTTTTTTTGCAAAACACACTGTTTTTGTGAGCAAACATTTTGCATTTCCAAATGGGAATATCACTTCCTTGGAGGACATTGTGGCACTCACCTGTGGTAGAATCATAACAATTCATGAACTTGCCACAGGTGAAGCTGACTGTTTTTACCAACCCTCAACATCTCTATTTTTTAAATGGCCAATATTCATGATAGTTTTCTGACAGAGAAGTTACCTTTTATTTTCTGTTCCTGGAAAAATGAAAAACTTTTTTTTAAACAGAAGAGCTCTAGAAAACCCTTTTCAAATATCCTCATTTTTCCCCCCAAAATATAAAGCAATGGGCAGAACGAGTTCCCTTTTAAATATTTACTGAGTCCTAACTCTGGGCAATGGAAAGGCGTCACATGATGCACTTCCTTGTGTGTCCTTCCTATTAATGAACTGTTCCTCTTGGAAGAATGATTTATGTATTTTTCTACATCCTTCTCCTACTTAGAATATCTCTGTTTTATCTTTTGTTTTAGAGTTATAAAAAATATATCACATGAGTTAACTAGTTTAGGTTTAGCTAAAGTATGGCTGGGTTGTGGGGTGCTTTCCCGTATTCCTGATCTTTGTCCCAGTCTGAGGGCACCCTGAATACACAGCAGGACTCAGGTGTGCTGGAGCCTTCCCTGTCCCTTCTTGCGGACACTGTTGCAGGTGCTGAAGGCACCACACACCTTTCAAAAGTCCCTATTTGCAGACACACTCATCACAAACTACAGCATTTGATTTAGCAGAGATTGTGAAGTTTGGTTTACATTTATATTTAAGGATAGCCAGCCTGCTTTCCTACTCCAACCATGTATTGCTTATTCTTTCTTTCCCTTGAATTTGAAATAAATTTACAGTGCAAATATCACTGGAAAATCAACCATACTATTAATCATTATTGTTTCTTGAAATGACTCTACTTTAAAACCATTCCCTGAATTTCTGTGGCACAGGTAATCAATCACCCATCATGCCCATTTCAGACAAGTGAACCAAGTGGCCAGCTAAGTGCTCTGCACCCCACATCCAGACACAAAAGATGACTCAAATACCGGGCTTCAAGTGCCATGCTGGCACGGACACAGCTAAACTGTGACTAAATCGTGTCTGAGGTTCATTCAATAGATACTCTTGAAATTCAGTTTTGTAGGGATTCTGAGAAGAGACAACAAGAGAATGGAACAACTGTAACACCAAAAGGAAGGGAGAGGTCTAATCGACTAGGAAAAGCCCGAGGTAGAAGGATTTTTCTGGTTCACATTGTTGATGGGGATTGATCCTGGACAGAAGGCCAAGTATCACCTCCTTAAAGTACAAGTAGCAATTGCCTCTGTGAAAGAGAACAACCACATCAGAAGCTCCAAACTAGTGAAAGAGTTAACTACCCCTAGGATGCCCCTTGCTGGAACCTTCTATTTGTATGTCCTAGAAGAAGCAGAGATAGTAAATTGTATTAATACTAAGAAGTTATAAATCATGATAATGTGTTTAAAAAACATAACAAAGGTAGAAATGGGAAACATCAGAGTGCAAGCCAATTTCCAGAATCAAGTTTTGTTTTAAGAAATATATATAATGAAACTATAACTTGTTGGAAGAAATTTTATTAAAAAAAATCTGAGTTTTGTATTTATGCATAGGATAAAATCCAGAAATTGTTCTATTTGTGTTTCATCCCTAGGGCTGACGTAGGTCGATTCTAACTTTTTTCTTTATTTTTTAGCATTTACTTCTGTACAGTTGGTTCTTCCTGCACTTTCCACCTCACAGTTAGAGTTTGCAATTTCCTATCTCTGAGCAACAATGCTCTCATTAGAGCTGCTATTTGGCATCATGATTCTCTGCTGATCTTCTGGGGAGCTGTTTGAGCAATATTTGTACAGCTGTAGCCTGTGTTTTCCAATCAAGAGAGCCTAGGGAATATTCTAATGAGCTATCTGCATAAGTCCAGCAAACTTGCTTAGATAAGGGTCATGTGACTGGAATTTCTACTTTTTTTTTTTTTTGACACAAGTCCATCAGCCAGGCAAATGTGTCTATTTGAGTATCACCAATGTCAGCAATATACAGTCCTTGCTTTTTGGATTTTATTTTCAAATATTTTGCCAAGAGACAATTAAGGAAGAGCTTTGATTTGAGATGCTGGAGAGTTGGGGCTAAAATCTGGGAGGATGAGAAAGAGGCATAGAATTCCCAGCTGAGTTTATTTCTAACAGAAAGCAAGGCAGTGTGCACAATGCTCCTGAGAGGACTGCGTGCAAAGAGCCATGGGACAGGGCCTGGCCCAGCTTGCTCACTAGCCTGGGCAGACCCGGGTCTCCTGCATCTGTGTGCTCCCTGCAGGGGAGAACAGGGAACTGTGTGGCTCAGGACAAGCACTAGCGGAAAGGGACCTGGTAGAGATTCACTGACTAGTGTGAATGCAAGAAAAGTAAAACATCAGCACTGTTCAGGTAAAGATAGACTGGGTAGGTCAGCTGCCCCCTAAGACCACGAACAGCTTTCATAGAGAGCAGAATCCGATTTATGAAAATGGTCCTAGGCAGCACTGGACAACCACACAGAGGGCAGGTTCTCCCCAGGGGAAAGGAAAAGGGGAAGTAGAGGGTGGGGACACTGAGCACCCTCAGTGCTTTCTCCCAACTTATGAATTGGACCACATTCTCCTTTTCTGGGGAGAGGGATCGTCAAGAAGAGAGAAAAAATGAAATGTTGTTCTACCAGTCTCCGTAGGGAGGCGGAGGGCAAGGTTCTAGTGTCAACCACAGGGCTTAGTGTGGTGTAAAAGCACTTTCCACTTCACTTTGAAGCCAGTGTCACCGAGTGCCACAGCCCACCATGTTCTTCAGAACTCTTCCGTGCCTACTGTGCCTAACCGGTCTTGTCTTGTCTGGGCCGCACACAAGCCCGAGTTGTAGACATGTTGAATTCCTTACCATGTCAAACGCAACTCTGTGTCCATAGCAGGGAATAAATTTCCTATCTCCCCTTCTCCGTGTGCTGCTTTTCAGCCTACGCACCTTTTTTACCCTTGGTAGCAAGTCAGTTGGGAGCACTGGGTTTTCCTCTCCTCAACATCCCCTCTCTCCTCCCCGGGGCGACCCCGTGGGGGGCACTGCTGACTGTCTGCCCAGCTGTGCTTCTCCACTTCTTCCACTTTTTGCAGTAGACCCTCCAGACATGATGAATACTTCTCTTCCAGACTGTCTTCTCTCAGCAGTGACTAATTCACCTCTGGCCACAAAAATATGAGCATTTCTAAGACAGAACTTTTTTTAAGGGAGGAGATTTGGCTGATAAACTTTTCTTTGCCTTCAACTCCTCTTCTTTCCTGGACCCTGAACACAATAAGTGGTTTTAGTTGTGCCATTTTATGACCATGAAGATGATGGTCACAATGAAAATATATAAAATCAAAAGGTAAAACAATCCTGAAGAGCTGGTGCTAGGAGTAAGCCACGGAAGCAGCAGTGGGCTGATATATCCTCAGGTTTCTTTTTAAATGAGACAAATGAAGTCCTTCCTCTTAAAACCACTGTTCACTGGGCTTCTGTTATCTGCAGCCCACTGGGTTTTTGACCGCACTGTGTTCTTCATCACTGCCTCTTCTTTGTTCTATTACTACTGAAGAGTAACTTGAGACAAAAAACTGTGCTCTATTTATTTGTTTTCTCAGCCTCAAGCTTGCTCCCAGCACACAGCAGGAGCTCAAAACATCTCTTGTGACTCTATGAGGTGTTAGTGTTACTTAAAAAGCCAATTTTCTCTATGTCGATAATAAGTACTATCATTATTACTAATGTTGTAATTCTATCCATACAACTCATAACTGAAAGTTAAGTATAATCTGCTGTAATAACATATGACTTTAAAATAAAAAGATTGATTTTTATGTGTAATCTGTGTTACCTACTTCATAATTTTATATGAAACTTGTCACTATTGAATTTAAGAGGCAGGGATCACAATGAATGAGCAAAAGACAAGATTGCACTTTTATCCCAGAAAATTACTTCCTACTTTGAATTAAATGAGTTTAGATGCTTTCAAGGGGAGCTTTCAATAAATTTAATTTTTAATTTCATGGAAAGTATGAATCACAGTGTTATCCTCAATGAAAACTTAAGCAAGTGAGCTTTTTTGATTAATGTTTAGTGTTGCACACCTATGTGATATACAGCCCGGGGTCACGTTTGAAGATCATCTTCTTTAATGAACATCAACATAAAGCACATTTCTTTAGAATACTTTATGTGAAATGCAAAAAAAAAAAATTATCATTGTAATTCTTATTAGAGAACAACACACTGCCATTCTCAAAAAATATTTGTCCTTTTAGGCTCTTTATCTAGATGCTTGGTTGGGGCAAAATCAGGAGAGAAAGCCATCTTCTATAAACATGTTTCAAAAAATATTTTTTTCATTATACACATTACTAAAAAAAGAACTATGTTTTTCTAACTTTACTTGATGAACTGACCCCAACATGTTATTAATAAAACAATCTGAAATATTATTAAAATATTAAAAATTATAAGATTTCTTATAGAAATACTTGAAACATCACTTATTCCTGTATTCAAGAGAACTAGAATTTCTATCCCAACATAGTGAAAATACTAAGAGATGATGATAACTGTTTTATTCATTATCACTTTCTGTTGACTCTATGTAGTGGATTATATTTTATGGGATTAGATATTAATGGCTCAGAATGAGAAAATACAGAGTAGTTTGTGTATATTTGTGCATGTGGAATATAAGCTAAAATACATACCCAAGCAGTCTCTTTTATATGCCTTATCAACAAAGATCATATATTGTCGATCTTGATTACTCATGTCTTTCAGCTGGGAAATAGCTATTATCTTGAAGATTAGGTGTCTTAGACTACTTTAAAAAATACAGTGATACCTCGGTTCATGAACTTGGATTCTTTCTATGATTCTGGTCATAGACCAAGTTGGATGAGAACCAAATCAAATTCAATGATTAAGTTCAATGGTGACCTTATGGGGAGGCCTGGCAATTGATAAAGCATTGAAGACTATTTGGCTTACTCTTCTGGAGGATGAGAGAGTCCAAGAATGTGGAGTAAGAATGTGTTCAGCGTCTGGTGAGGAAACTCTCACTGCATCATAACACGGTGCAAGGGTATTGCATGGCCAGGTAGGGGAGGTGCTGGCTTAGCTCTCTCTTCCTTAGGAAGCCATGAATGCAGTTAGTGCTTTGTGAGGGGTCCCACCCTTCTGATCTCATCTGTCACTAATTATCTCCTAAAGGTCCCATCTCCAAATACTATCAGCATATACACTGGAGGATTAAGTCTCAGCATATGAACTTGTGAGGGATAAATTCAAACCAGAGAAGAAAGGATACTGGATATTACAAGTAATTATAATTGAATATCCACAAATTTCTTATTTTACAGTGAATGAGAAAACTAATTATTTTTACTTGAAGAATTATCTTGTTGTGGCGAAGTGGAATAGCCCAGTGCTATAGTCAAGTGCCACAGCTCTGAGGCACAGCTGAGCGTTAACATCTCTGGGTTGCAGCTACTACAGTTTGAAGACCTGAAGATCAGAAAATCACTCAAGGAGGTGGAGAAGACCTTTTATGACACCGGTAGGCTTAGGGGAATTGTACTTTGAAGTTTGAGTACATCCTTAGAAAGGAGAGCCTCTAGATCTAGGGGTAGATGCGCTTGCTCACAGAAGCAGGAGGCGGAACTTACAGAACATTCCTGTAAGGGTGGAGCTAACAAAAAACTCTTGAGAAGTCATGCAGTTCAGTTACAAAGCATGTTGATATACAGCGCAGGAGCCCTGTGCCACTTAACATTTCCAGAACAAAACATTTTGTGAAAAATAAGATAGGAAAGGGTCTTATTGTGCATTATTGCTCTATCAGTGCTACCAATGAAATGGATTTCCCTTGATAGTCCCTCTGACTTTCACAGAAAAATTACAAGGGCTCAGATTCATCCATGGCAGACTGCCAGCATTCATTTTTTTCTCCAGCAGGGTACTCCCATGTCTCACACAATTCCTGCCTGTGCTTCTCTGTGGAGCTCCTGCTTTTCTGGAAGAGGGCCAACACACTACAGCACTATTGCTTTGGAGTTCCGGGGCTGGCCTCCCTGCTTTCTGTAGATCTATCTTGTTTATTTCTCTTTAGACCCTTTTGAAACTTCCCCGTTGCAAATTCCTTCTTTATTTTTATTCCTGTGCCTTCAGGGTGGCTTATGATGTCTTAATTAATGTTTTTATCTAGTCACCAGTGTGACTGTTTTTGTAGTGCCATGGTAGGAGGGGAGCCTTATAAATAAAGTGATTATTCCCTCAAAATCAGACCAAGCAGGGTGTAGCCTCCCTTGTGTGTGTCTGCTACTTCTTTAGACACATCCGCCTAGCTGAAATCTGCATCTTTTCTTGCACATGTGTGTAGGAGGGGTCAAATTGTGCAACCTGTTTACCAGAGCTTGCTGACATTGTAGGGATGCTGGTGGGTGGTATCACAGCTGCTGTTTGAAAGCTGCCTCAGCAGGAAAGAAACTGTACTAAACTTCAAGGCACAAACTGCACCAAAGTGGGGAAAGGAATGGCACAGTTGGCAAATCCATTCAGTGGCAAAAACAGTAGGCACTGAACCTGGACTGTGTGTCACTGATTGCTGGCCTGGTTTGGAGAGTGCGGGGGCACACCATGGACTGGAGATTTTCTTTAATTTCTACTGCAGGCAGCTTTCAAATGGTAGCTGTAAAGGTGGTGCGGAGTGCCCATATTCATGGAGTTTCTGTCGCCAACAAAGGCAGTATTTCACCTGTGCCCAGCAGTAGGCCTTGTGAGTCTGAGAGAGCTCAGTGGCCACAAAACTAGAACGTGGAGGCTGCCCTGTGAGAGATCAACATATTTCTTTTTACTTTGAGAGCTGGGGAAATAATCTCAGTGTCAGCCATGATCAGATACACGAGGGAGGAGATGTGTCACTGAGTGTTAGCTATGTAATTGAGTTTGGGTTTTAATTACAAAGACGGGTCATAGGGCAGGGAAGTAACTGTCACTGCAGTGTGCCCCTCTCCACTGAGTTCTGCCATTTTTGGCAAACACTGTGTCCTGCACAAAGGCACTTGCTGAGTTATTAATCATGTTTGTCAGGCAAACTACAATAATTTGCTGCCTGGATACAAAGCCAAGTACAAAGCTGTCCACAGGATGTGATGATAAAACACTTGATACCTCTCACTCACAGACTCTGTCCATGCTAAGAATTCATTTTTCATCTCCATTTAATTAAAGGGGTTAACATGAAAGGAAGTGATTTCAGTGATGTCTTGTGCTCTCTGTGTCATGTTCTTGATTATAAGGAAACGGGCAACATGAAGGCTGGCAGAGCTGTTTAGATGTGACTGCTAGAGAAAGAAGGGCCCAGAGATTTTACAAACAAGGAGAGGGTGCACAGTACAGTATCTGAGCTCACTCTGGCCAATTGCTCCATTATTTTCCCCATAATCTATGTCCTTTTGTCTTTTGGCAAGGGGACCTCTGATATCCATCACACTCTGTTTTCTGTTAATTGATTTGAGAGAGAAGATAGCTCTCTACCCACTCAACATTAGGTATAGCACTCGTGGTACCATCAGAATTCCTACCTGTCCCAGACTGCAGTCAGAGTGAGAGTAAGTTCCTGTAAGTCCTGCAATATCAAAGCCTGCAGAATGACAATCTATTAAATTACTCT
>PVIR01014374.1:0-2500 GCA_004026965.1 Petromus typicus | reverse complement strand
AGTATCTCACAAGAAGTCAACATATAAGCACTGTTTATCTGGGCCAGAGCTACTTAGCATAGGCCTCACCCAGGTCCAGTTCCCCATTTTAATTATTTTTCATTAGTAGTTAATATCTGCTAAGAAATTTAATATAAAACAGGAAATATGCACAATAGTGTTGTATTTAAATATTGCTTATATTCACATTGGATACATTCCCTTAGTTAAAACTTTTTGATTTGATTTGCAAGAAAGAAGAATAAAAGATACAACAAGAATCTCAGCTTATTGGTTTTTCATCACACGCAGGAGGTTTGTGCTGACTTCAGGATCAATAAAGGCAGCGACTTCCTGATTTGTGATCTGCATTTGAGTTGTACATGGAGCCAAGAAAAGCTACCACTTGATGTTATTAAAGTGGTGTCTTAATTCAGCTACCAATGACTTTCCTAATGATCTAATTTTCATCAATTCAGGATAAGCATTAGTGATCTCTGTAATCTGAAGTTTTTTTGAGGATGTGGACTTTCCAGGGTATAAACAAAAATTCTAAAGCCCAACTTGCTGTTGCCATGCCTACAGTTTATGGGACCAGACAACCAACTGGATCAGGGCAGGGATTATGAGCTGTCCACCCTGGTGGGCTCTGGAGCCAGAGGAGGGCGCGAGGCAGAGCATAGTCTGCAGGGTGTACCTGACTCAATCCTTTTTTCAAACAGCTCTCAAGCTACTGTGGGTAATTTTGAGGAAATATTTTCACAAAATATGCAAACTTTATGTTTTCTGATGGGCTACAAATCTAGGTTCCATGTAAGAGATTTTCATTTCACACTAGGAATTTTCAGTCCCGCTGGCACCTCTGCTTCTCATGAATTCTGAAGAACAGAGGGAACCGGGAAGCTGATTGTGACTGATATTCAACTCAGCTGAAGAACAAGTTTTAAAAATCTTCACTCATGCAATGTGCCACTAGCTTCTGACAGGCTTTTAAATGAATGGCTTCTCTCAGGAAAAACTAAGAATGAAAATAAAGGTCTGTTTTGTTAAGTAAAATTATACCTCCTCACCAAATGAATTCAATCACTTATTAAAAATAATAATGAACATGAAAATGTATACTAAAATGCCATGGTGATGGTGGTGTTCTCAATAACAGTAATATATTGCCTAAAGACATGAAGCTAAAAGCGTAGTGACCATTTTGCTCTGATAAATATAGTACTCTTGGCTTTCTGCCATAGCCTCAGGATATGACTCCATTTTGGCCAGAAATTGTTGGCTACTCATATCTCACCAGTCAACCAATAGGATTTCCTTATTGTATGAAAGTGCAGCTTACTGTTAAAACACAAAATAGACTGGGTAGTGCCCTTTGCACTCAGTGTACTGAAGTCTGAGTTATTATTCTGTACTGTCAACTGAGAATGAGAAGTTAGGAGCAAAAAAAAATTATGAAAATATTTTCTCCTAAATGGTGAAACTCAACTGTGGATTTTCTTGGGGTCCCATGACTGAGCTGATCATTCATTGATAGTTCCTTTTAAACATTCCAGTCACCTGACAGCTGGATCTAGGTCATCATCCACGCTGCTTGGTGAAGTTGACAAGTGAATTTTATTGGGCTAGTATGTGTCATTATTCTTTGATAAATATAGAAACTATCTTGGAGGTCTGAATGGACTTGATGGTGAAACTATAGATCTTTTATTTTTTCATATCTGGAAGCAACCTGAGAGAATATGCAATGTGATCATTCCATTTTAAACATAATTAATAGAGTATGTAGTCATCCTTCAGTATGGACGAAAGATTGGTTCCAAGACTACCTTCCTTTGGTACCTTTTGGATCAATGGGTACCAGATCTGCACATGATCACTTTCTTATATAAAATAGCTTAGTATTTGCATATAAACTATGATTGTATTTCCATATGCTTTAAATCTTCTCTAGAATTACTTTTAATACTTAATACCATGTAAACATCATCAAAATAGTTGGTAATCAAATTTTTTAAGGGAAAATTGTTTAGGGAATAATAAAAAATCTGTCATGTTCACTACAGATTAATTTTTTCTAAATATTTGCAATCCATGGCTGGTTGAATCTGTGAATGCAGAAACTGAAGATACAAAGGGAGCTGGCTCTATTTATATAACTAATTTCAGGTCTCATTTTCATCTGACGTATGTGATGTAGATTGAAAATATATAATTCTCGGGCCAGGGAGTTAGCTCAGTGGTTCTGGCACCTGTCTTGGAAGTGCAAGGGCCTGGGTTCTATTCCCTGGTGACCACATACCATACTGGGTGTGGAGACTCACAACCAGCAGCAACCAGTACCACATACCACAGTGCCAGGCATGGTGGCTCACACCTATAATCCCAGCACTTGGGAGGCAGAGGCAGGAGGATTGCTGTGATGGGAGTTTGAGGCTGAGCTCTGCGCCAGCCTGAACTACAAAGCGAGACCCTGTTTCAAAAAACCTAAAAAAAAAAAAAAAAAAAAAAAAAAAAAAAA
>PVIR01014373.1:0-40331 GCA_004026965.1 Petromus typicus | reverse complement strand
ATATACTTTCATAACAGATTCTTATTCTCCAAAACAAAGTTCTAAAAGTTCTAAAAGTATTGTCAAAATTAATGACATCTGAATTAAAAATCAAGCTGTCTTATGCTACTTGGAATTTAGCTGTAAATCTACAATTGTGTCCCTATGGTAATTTCCTCTTAACAGAAGGAAGCCAATTTTACATGTCTGAATTTTATTTTATTATTTATTTATTTATATTTATTTATTTATTTTGAGACAGGGTCTCTCTTTGTTGTTCAGGGTGGCCCTGAGCTTACTATGTAGCCCAGGCAAGCCTTGAACTCACAGCAATCCTCTTGCCTCTGCCTCCTGAGTGCTAGGATTACAGATATGTGGCACTGACTGCTAATGGGCATGAGTCACCATGCCCAGCATTGTGGTATGTGGTTACTCGGGACAGAACCCGGAACCTTATACTTGCAAGGCAGGCGCCGGAACCACTGAGCTAAATCCCTGGCCCACATATCTGAATTTTATTTGGAGTTTGTCTCGGTTGCACCTGACAGCCACTGCTGTATCTTCCATGTGCTGCTTTAGGCAAGTCTGTGCACCAGGCCTGCAGACACATCATTGGAACCTGCTAACAAGAAAACTTGAATCTTTCAATGAAACTTCCCCTTCCCCAGTCCTCCAAGGATGATTCCTGATGTCATCATAAAGATCATATTGTTTTGCCCAGGGTCACCTCTGACTCCACTATCTTGGAAAATAATAGCAGCGACCTCATTGGGTACTGTGAAAACACAGGGACTAACAAATCCTGGGCTTTGCAAGAACTTCAACACTCCCTAAATTGTCATCAGTTATTATAGTACTCCTTGCTTTTTCTCTGCGACTACCCACCACACATACTGCAGGCTAGGAAAATGTCCATAAGTAAATGTCCCCATGACCCACCTACTTTGGCAAGATGGGTTTCATTAGTGTATGTTTACTTGAGAACATTAGGAAAACAGAAAGGTTAAGTTTCCATAGCCTACTGCCCCTGAAGTCTAGCAGAGGTATGGCTTTCTACACTCTGCTTTCACAGAGTGATCCTGGTAGGAATGTGCTCACAACCAACACTTTCCAGCCTCCCTGTGGTTGAATGTGGCCATAAGACTAAATTTTGCCAAGGGGCTATCTTCATGTTTGCCACTTCCAGGCCCAACCCCCCAGAAGAGTACAGGCTATCCTTTCCCTTCTAGTTGGCTTGAAGGCAAAATCCAGGCTTGGCTGGGTCAAGTATGCCACATGTATGTCTCCTAGCACACAGACGGAATAACAGAGGCGTGAGCACACCCACCTCCGTGTGCAGAAACTGGCTTAAGGTCACGTGGAGTTCAGCCCTGCCCACTTGGTCGTGACTCCTCCCTTGGTCAAAACCCCACAACCAATCCATAGCTGCCCAGTACAACCACCTGCCTCTTTTTATGCTTCAACCAATCCGCAACCGACCCGTATGGTTACTCCCCCTGCCGTTTGCTTTATAAGTGTGTCCATTGCCTAATAGAAGCGGAAGTGTTCCTTAAAATCTCCAAAGAGTCTGTGTGGTGACGCTGCAACCTCACTCTCTCAGCCTCCAACCAAAACCTGTTTCCTCAACGACCTCGGGACGACAACAGTTGGCTAGAGATGGTAGGTCTACAAGATGGATATAAACATTAGGATCCATGTGGAGGAGGGACATTCTATGCCAGACATGGTACATGACGAGCAGAGTGCAGCTACTGGTTTTCATCAAAGAATAGGACCAAGCTGTGCCATTGCATACATCCTCTATTTTGTTTTCATACAGATACATGCCCTTGCTCTTTCTTACATGTATTTTTTGTTACAATGAATTCTTTTCTTCATAATGACTTAATGGTTGCATAATATTACACAAGGTGGTTAAACTATAATTCATTATTCTATTTTTCTTTACTCTCTTCCTATTTCCCAACATTCATTATACATTTCCATCCTTATTTCCACTTTTGGACCCTCACACCAGAGAAACAATGCAGCACTTAAACATGTGTGTGTGTGTCCGACTTATTTCACTTAAGAGCATGGTCTCAAGGTCCATCCATTTAGCTGTAAATGTCTGAACCTCATTCTTTTTTATGGTAGAGTAGTACTCTACTGTATAAAAATCCATATCTTATCACTTTTGGGTTGATGGGCATTTGGGTTGTTTCCAAGATTTAGCTATTACAAACTGTACTCTAAATGCATGAGCATATATCGCTGTGGTATGATGCTTTCAATTCTTAGAGGAAGTTACCAAGAAGAGATACAGCTGGTCAAATGGGACCTCTGCATTTGTTTTTTGAGAAATCTCCACACTAATTTCCACAGTGGATGCACTAAACTACATTCCCACTGCGGGTAAAGGACTTCTATTTTCCCATGGCCCCTCTAGCATTTGTTATTTGTTGCTTTTTTGACAGCAGCTATTCTTTCTGCAGTGAGATGGGATCTTAGCATTTTAATTTGTATTTCACAAAAAAACAGTAATGTTCAACATTTTTTCTTCATATATTTGCCATTTCTAACTGTTCATCTCAGAAGTGTCTTTTTTATCTCAGATACCCATTTTTTTTTAAATTATCTTTATTGGTACATTAAATATACACATCATGATTGCACTCCATAATGGGGATTTGTACCAGTATAAGACACAACTTAATTCTCATTTTTTCCCATAGCCCCACCCACCCTACCACCCCCCCATATATATAAAATTTGTTTCCTTACTTTTTTGTTACAATCTCAACATTGTCCCCTTCAGATACCCATTTTTGCATTGGGTCTTTAAACTTGGAGGTGGTCTGATTGTTTTGAGATCTTCATATATTCTAGCTATAATAGCTGAAAATTTCTTACCCACCCCGTAGGTTGTCTCTTGACTGTTGGTGGTTCCTCTTGCTGTGCTAAAGCTTTCTAATAAGATGAGGTCTGTTATTCTTTGTAGAATTTCCAATGTGATCTGAGTTAATAAAGTCTTTGCCTATTCCTATGTCCTCAAGTGTTCTATTATCTTTTGTATAGCTTTAAATATTTAGATCTTTGATCCATTTCGATTTCAGGTTAGTCCATAGTGAGAGATACAAATCTAGTTTCAATCTTTAACACGGTGGAAAGCATTTTTCTTGCACCATTTTTTTTGAGACAGAATCCCACTTTGTAATTCAGGCTAGTCCTGAACTCAGCCTTGAACTCAGCAATCCTCCATGAGCCACCAAGCCTGGCATTGTGGTATGTGGTATTGATGGCTGGTGGGTGTGAGTCTCCATGCCTGGCTTTGTTGTATGTGGCTACTGCGGACTGAACCCAGGCCCTTCTGCTTACAAGGCAGGCGCTCGAACCACTGAGCTAAATCCCCAGCCCATCCTGCACCATTTTTTGAAGAGGCTGTCTGTCTTCCAGTGAAGGTGTTTGTTCCTTTGTCAAAAAGATAAGGTGGATGAGTATGTCTGGAGTTATTTCTCATCCTCTAGGCTATTTCAGGTCTATTATTTTGCCAGTATCATGTTGTTTTTATCATAGTACTTTTGTAGTATAGTCAGGGATTGTGATACCTCCTGCTTTCCCTTTGTTGCCCAGAACTGTCTTTGCTATTCTAGGTCTCTTCTGGTTCCAAATGAATTTTAGGATTGTTTTTCCAACTTTGTGAGAATGTGTTGGGAAGTATGGCTGTCAGAAACAATCCTATTTGGGAGAAATAATTGCACATTTGGTACTGAGTGGGCAGAGCATATCTGTCTGCAGAACAGACTTGGGGACTTGACTCTTCACCACCTCTGGTAGTACAAAGGACTCCACTGGTCTCACATGTTGTGATGCTCCAGGGCAGAATTACTCCTGGATTTTCATCTACATAATTTCTAAAGGACTATTGCCCGCATCTGCCCTGCCCTATGGGACTTTCATCTCCATATTTCCTCATTGTTCTAAAATGTAACAACATGCTACCCTCTGTGCGACCAGTTG
Organism: Petromus typicus; assembly: GCA_004026965.1. Taxonomy (NCBI): domain Eukaryota; kingdom Metazoa; phylum Chordata; class Mammalia; order Rodentia; family Petromuridae; genus Petromus; species Petromus typicus. Next base: position 36,353 of record PVIR01014373.1, on the reverse strand, counting down.
ACCTGTTAAATTTGTTACTCCTGATGTCTAGAAACTACTGCCCTCTAAGTGACCTGCTACACTGCTTGTTCTCAAGGTACTGAATAAAAGGTGTGGCAAACTCACATCTTTTTCTTTGCTACCCAGAGGAGCATGAATTAGGACCAAGCTCAGCTGCTTCTTCAAGTCTCATTTCTATTAATTCACCTTGTGCTCTTGGGCTCACGGGACACTAGAATTTACTGCAAAGGTACTAGTTACATCCCTTTCCCCTGTTCTCTTCATATGGCCTTTTTTTTTTAAAGACAGGATCTTGCTTTAGTTCAAATTGGCCCTGAACTCAGTATATAGCCCAGGCTAGCCTTGAACTCAGCAATCCTCCTGCCTCTGCCTCCTGAGTATTGGGATTACAGGTGTGAGTCACCTCGCCCAGCACTGTGGTATGTGGTTATCAGTGCTGGGCTCATAGGCTTGAGCCAGTATGCCGAACATTGTGGTACGTGGTTCCCAGGGACAAAACTCAGGACCTTGTGGGCCGGGAAGTTAGCTCAGTGGTTCCGGCACCTGTCTTGCAAGCGCAAGGGCCTGGGTTCGATTCCCCGGTAACCACATACCATACTGGGTGTGGAGACTAACGCCCAGCAGAAACCAGTACCACATACCACAGTGCCAGGCGTGGTGGCTCACGCCTGGAATCCCAGCACTCGGGAGGCAGAGGCAGGAGGATTGCTGTGATGTGAGTTGGAGCCTGAGCTCAGGGCCAGCCTGAACTACAAAGCGAAACCCTGTCTCAAAAAAAAAAAAAAAAACTCAGGACCTTGTGCTTGGCAGGCAGACAGGGGAACCACTGCACTAAATCCCTGGCCCCCAAATGGCCATTTTCTGATACCCTCTTCAATCTCTTTTAGAGTAGTTTTACTACTAGGGATTTAGCTCAGTGGTTCTGACACCTGCCTTGCAAGTACAAGGCCTGAAGTTTGATTCCCAAATACAAAAAAAAAACCCCAAAAACAAACAAAAAACAAAACTGTAACTTTCAAAGTAGGTCTTTACTTGCCTCATTGATTCCCAGCTATTTCATTTTTTTGGACACTACTGTGAAAGGAATTTTCTCTAATTTCTCTGTGAGTCCATCATTCATGTACAGGAAGGCGACTGACTTCTGAGTGATTTTGTATCCAGGGCTACACCACTGAATTTGCTTATCAATCTATTTGTTCCTTTTTTCCCCAGTACCTAGAATCAAACTTGGGGCCTTATGCTTGCCAGGCAGTAGTGGTGTCACTGAGCTACATCTCTGGTCTCTAACATCTTACTTTCCTATCCTTATTGTTTTTATTTCTTTATCTTGTTTAATTGTTCTGGCATTTCCAGAACTAAACAAGAGCGGTAACAGTGAACATCTTTGTCTTGTTCGATTTTAGAGTGAAGCCTTCTGGTTTTTGTTCATTTAGTATGATGTTACCGGTTTGTCTAGGATGTCATATCAGGTTGAGATAAAGTTTATCTACACCAATTTTCTGTAGGGTTATCACGAATGGCTGTTGGATCTTATCAAATGCTTTTTCTGCTTATATTGAGGGGATCATTTTTTTTTTGGACAGGACCTCACTTTTGTAGTTGAGGCTGGCCCTGAGCTCACTATGTAGCCCAGGCAAGCCTCAAATTCACAGCAATCCTTCTGCCTCTGCCTCCTAAGTGCTGGGATTACAGGGGTGAGGATCATGTAGTTTTTGTCCTTGCCTCTGTTAATACAGTGTCTTACATTTATTCACTTTGTGTATGTTGAACCATCCCTGTATCCCTGAGATGAATTCAACTTAGTCATGAAGTATAATCTTAAAGATTTGCTGCATTCTGTTTTAGAATATACTGAGAGTTTTTATATCTATGTTCTTTATTAGGTTGATTGGCCTGTAATTTTCCTTTCTAGCTGGATCCTTCCCTGGTTGTAGAATCAGAGTAGTGCTTGCTTCCAGGAATGTGTAAATCACTATTGTATTCTTGACTGTTTATTTCTAATTTTACTGGTAATATTGTAATAAACATTTTTGTATAGAAACCTTTTTCTGTATTCTGAGTCATCTTCTAAAACATCACCAAAAATGACATTATCCAGAGATTATAAATATATTGCTAAACTTCCTTTCACAAAGACTGGGTAAAGTATATTATCATCATTAATGTGTATGCTCATGTCAGCAACTTTGATAGCAAAGGGATTTTATAATATACATAACAGTATAAATTTAGGTTAACTTTGTATTTTAAAACTTTCCCTATTAATATTTATGTAAACAACTTCTGTTCTATTAGCTGTAACTCCTTTCTGAAGAATTTCACATTCCCCCATCTACCGGGGTATGCATTTCTTCATAATCTAGCATTAACAGATTCATCAAGAATCAATAATCCGGGGCCAGGGATTTAGCTCAGTGGTTCCGGCACCTGTCTTGCACGTGCAAGGACCTGGGTTCGATCCCCGGTAACCACATACCATACTGGGTGTGGAGACTCACGCCCAGCAGCAACCAGTACCACATACCACAGTGCCGGGCGTGGTGGCTCACGCCTGTAATCCCAGCACTCAGGAAGCAGAGGCAGGAAGATTGCTGTGATGTGAGTTTGAGGCTGAGCTCAGGGCCAGCCTGAACCACAAAGCAAGACCCTGTCTCAAAAAAAAAAAACAAAAAAAAAACCTTAAAAAAAAAAAAAGAATCAATGATCCAAAATTTCACAAAGCATTTTATTAAAAGTAAAACAAATAGTAAGGCACAAAAATACATCGATTTTGAAAAAAATCCTTCGAAGAAACTTCTTTTAAATTATAGAATAATTTAGCCTTTTAAAATAAAAAAATATAACTTTTTAAGCCACTAAACTTTCTCCCCAAATAAACGTTTTCCTAGTTCTAAAGAAGTTCCTTAACGTAGTACTGAGTTTCTATGTTGTAATATAGACTTCTTTAAAATTCTGCTTTTATTACTTATATACATTTGGTACATTCACAACTTTAATCATACATCAAACTTTTTATAAGGATAAGGCCTGATGTTTTCTACTGCTTCCAGCACATGGCTGACCATATAAAGATACAAGTACCAGAACTAGATACATAAATGTAGCATAATATCTCTCCACCTTAATAGTGGAGAGCCAGTGAGACAGACCCAAACCTCTTTCAAAAAGAAGGTATAAAGATCAACATTATATATACATTTTAATATTTTCAATAATGACATTATAGGAGTGCAAACATATGTACTGTAATACAGAAGGGAAAATTGGTATTCTATAGTATATAAAAGATAAAAAAATTTTTTCCTTTACAGGAAAAGAGAATATCTTAACATCTCCGAGGCTTACAATATTCATCTATTTTTTCCTTGATTTTGAAATAAATTGACTATGCTCAAAAAAAATATTTACTAATCTAAACCAAATCATAAATTTCCCTCCTAAGCAAATTTCACCTTATTATATAAATCTTACACAGGGAACACAACAAGAACTCTTCAGCATTTTGCCTAAAAACACATAAAACTCCTCAGACCCCTTCTTAACAGGGAGACCCATCCTGTAAACCAACACGAGCACCTGCAAGCCTCAGATGACAGGTCTGGAAGCCCAGGCAGCAGTGAGATGGGGAGAAGCCGGGCAGCGGCCAGCGGGAGCTCTCCCGCCCTGCAAGGGGCCAGCGGCGACGGTGCCAGGCAACTCTTGTTCCACATGAGGCTAAGAAAGGCCCAGAAGAATCCTTAGCTTAGTTCATCGCCTACCAACAGGTGACACAAAAGCAAGGCAAGCGCATCCCCTTCTAAAAACATCTGAGGAGACCCTATCTTTAGAAAGAGAGAAAAGTGGTGTTAGCTATTTTACATAGGTAACTTCACTTATCTTACTAGTGGTCAAAAAGAGTGTTTATATAAATACCATTGAGGTACATCAGAGGCAATTTCCCTCATCACACTTCCAGGAAACTCCCATCCCCTCCACAGTAACTCAGCACACCTCGGGCCACAAGCCCGGGGTTCCACACTGTAAAACTCAGCTAAAGCTCTGTGATGAGTAAGGGGTCAACATGCTCAAACTGGGCAAGAGGTTAGACAAAGAGGTCAGCAGGAACTCTGGCCTGAAACAACTGGGCTAAAGGCAGAAAATGCCCAAATCAGCACAGACACACAGCTGGATAAGAGTGGGTGGTAGACCACGACTGAAGCAGGAGCTGAAGTAAAAAATGGAACCTGCCCTGTCAAATGAGACATTCTTCTCCCAGGAAGGGCGTCCCAAAGCAATGGCATCTTGAGAACCATGCCTTTCTCAAGAACATCTGCCAACACTGTTCACTTGCCAAAGGTTCACTGTTGGAAACACATTTACAAATATCTTTCTATTTCTATATATCTTCTATGTATCATTACTAGAAATAAATCTTTACTAACTTCACTGAAATGCATAAATAAGTAGCTATAAAAATAAGCTCTAGAGGGAAAGAAAAAAATTAGCTTTGTGGATGCATAGTGAAAAAATTCCGTTTTACCTGTTTGTATAGCTTACAATTTTCATGTTCTCTCAATAAAAACTCCCTGAAGTAGCTCTCAAATTCACAAATTTAGCACTTCTTCAGAGAAAAGACAAAGAAGAGCCCATCTTTCATTACTACTCAAAATGTTCACTAGCTCTATGTCTTTGGTCATGAAAGCAGCAAAAATTCACATTTTTATTATACTACATTCAATTGCCTTTCAAGTTTGGAACTGTGTATTTTTAAAAAAGATACTCAAACAAAAAACTTCAAATCACACATTAAAAAACAGTATAACAAAGTAAGGTGTAAAAGATGGTTGAAAGTTACTAAATTACAAATTAACCGTGATGTACTACTGCACAGTTAAATATATGTTTTTATTATGAAACAGAAAATAGCAGGAAGACGTAAATGACAGTTCTGGTTTCCACAAGGCTCACCAGGAGCATGGGTTGCACATGGCTGAGCAGGAATACTTGGGAAGCCACGTGACTGATGTCTGCAACCTGCCCCAGCAGATGCAGCAGCAGCACATGTCCTTGTGACCCAAGAGTGGGGGCAGTGGCAGAGTAGATCTCTGGACGTGACCTTCAAGACTTCTCACCTGTGCACTGTGTCCCCTCAGAGAAGACTATTCCGTGATCCTACATGCACAGCAACACTTACAAAGACACTGTGCAGACCACCAACAAGGCAAAACATAGCGACAAGCCTAGGTTCCAAAGTTAAGTCACTTCAGTACAAAAGTAAAAGGAAATTATCTTTGCATCTGGTATCTATGAATTCAAAACATGAGATACTGATATATTCCACTTCAGAAGAATCATACCATCATCTATCGCAAAGCTAAGTCAGGTTTGCTTATACGAATTTTTAAAAACCTGAAACTGTCAAATTTTTCAGAGAAAGAACCCAAGTGCACAGGCCTCTCATTGCCAGCCAACAGGAATCACGCACATATCTCTATGGTAATACTACTTTTCTCGGATTAATTCCAAATCCAGGCAATTCAATTGAGATTAAATTGACACTTAAAAAGTCAACTTTAAGAATGTTGCAGAACTTTTCCACCACCTGAATTCTTCATTTTAATACATGGATTTCTAAGATAACACAGAAAGAACAACTATGTTATACCAAAACAAAGTTTTCTGAGGCTTGAGGGTACAGTCCTTAACTGTTAACCTGGTTTTGTTTACACAGGGTGCAATCACATTATCTTTTCTGAAGAGAACATTTTTTCAGCCATTTCAGATCTGGTCATAATTTCCTACAAAAAAGAAAATAAAAATAATAAAGATAGGTGAAAATGTTGGTACTGCTCCTGGAGCCCTAAGATTCTCCAGCATGGGAAGAGACGGAGCCAGGATGGCTCTCTCAGATGTGGTCATGCCAGAATTGATCTCACTCAATGTTTTTTTAAAAATTATATATCAATCATTTATCAGGTCACTAATTTAAATGCTCCTTTAAAAGTAATTCTATGGCACAGCTTTTTTATTTTGGCAGGCGTGGTACGAGGGACAGAACTCATGACCTTGCTCATACAGGCAGATGGAGTGCCTCTGAGCTAAATTCTCAGCCCCATTACAGCTACAAAGTTTACTGTTGAAGAGCAAGGCTGTCTCAGATCTTCCTATCCTGCTATAGTCAAATCAACCCGGTGCTGCCAAACTCACTTCCCTCATGTTCCCAGAGTGCGGCTCCAGCTGTCCAGGCTCTGCACTGATGCTCTCCAGCCTCTAGCACTTTTTTTACCTCTTCCTCTGTCCAAGTGAACTTCTCATGCTCTTTTTTTTTTTTTTTTTTGTGGTACTGGGGATAGAACTCGGGCCTTTGTACTTACAAGGTAGGCATGATGCCACTCAGCTAAATCTCTGGCCCTCAGCCTTTAATTCTTAACACCTAAGATTTCTTCCCGCCTTGGGCTCCCTTTAGGTTTGTCTGACTCACAATTTTTTTAAACTTTCCTAAGTCCACATCTTCTACTCAAATTCCCTGTTTAGTCTGTTGAAATGAGACAAACTTAATACCCCAGCAAGTATCTACGAGTATTTGATACTAAACTCTTACCTATATCCAAAAATCTTAGAAAACCACAAGTTTCGTACATAATCCTTCTCTTTCATACCAAGCATTTCCCTTGCTTCTGAATGAAACAGGAATTTTAATAAAAAATTTTTTTCACAGTGTGTTTCCATCTGCTTAACTGATAATCACTAAAATGATAACTTTTAGAATTTCTTTCCTTGTGAAAATAACAGCTTTAAAGAAATAAGCAAGAACATGTTACCTCATCTGAATCCACTAAGACTGGGAAAGCTCTGAAATAAAAGAAAAGTGACAATATTATTAAAAGTTAGGCCATGAATGTGTTATTAAAAGTGAACCTATGAATATCAAATACAGGACTATCCTATGCCCCAGCAATTCTCACCCTGAACACACACAGCTGACAGAAACAGCTAGGCTCACCAACAAACAAAGAACAACAGACAAGAGAGAGACAAGAGACAATAGAGAACAACAGCACTGTTCCTAACAGTCCCAAATGAAAACATCCAAATAAATAAAGGGTGTTATATTTATACAATGGAATATATTACAGAGCTGAAAAAATTGACCAGCTATTGAGGAACAGAATTAAAAAAAAAAAAAAAATCCAGTTACAGATATCAGGATAACAAGACCTTTGGGAAAGTGGACTCTATCTGAGAGGGAGACTAAGAAGTTTTTAGAGTAGTAGCAATGTTCTTTTTGATCTGGGTGCTGACTACACTAATATATTCATTTTAGTAATTTAATCAGCAATACTTATATAGGATGTGTGTACTTTCAAGAAAGTGCTCCTTTAAAAAATGTTCAAGGTTGACTGAAATTTCAAAATGGAAACAAATACACACAGAAGCAGCAATCCTAGGTCCTTTGTCAGTGATGGCGAACCTTTTCACCAGCTGTCGCACATGTGCCTTACATTTGCCACCACTGACCTACATACTGGAGAAATAATAATGACAAAAATGCAAATAAATAATTAGAAACACAATAGCTCTCTAATTGTGTTTACTTTTAATCCTCTGCTCTTCCTCTTTTGAACAGCTACAGTATCTGGTTTGCCTTTTAATTAGAAACTCTACATTTCACATGCTTCTGTCAGAATTTAAGAGACAAGTAAACATAGTATGGAAAGTAGTATTTATAGGATCAGGCATTTATTTAACTCCTGTTTCATTATTACCAATTCCTGAATATGGGGACAGGGTGGTGGTCTACAACATAATCTTTGCTCAGAAAGGAAACTAAGGATGAGAAGGCACACATGTGAAAATGTCCAGGAAGCTTAATCTAGCTTCAGTGTCCAACAGAGCTGTGAGGAGGAGGGCCTGAGGGGAAATTCTCCATCCATAGCTGCAACATGAAAGTCATGAAGACGTGCTGGACATGCTCAAGCAAGTCAGTCAAGATTCCTACATCCAGCAAAGTAAGCCTTTACAATGGAAAGAAATCATGGAGTAGCATTAAATACATTTTTATTTTTTTGCCAGAAATAGCACCTTTCTTACCTAGAGGACTCCCCAGTGAGATTTATTTATGGTAATGATAGTATTCCTAAAATCCAAAACTTACCACACAAACTGCTGGTGTCAAAAATTATGTTTATGTTTAGTACTTAGGGGTTTTTTGAGACAGGGTCTCGCTTTTCTAGTTCAGGCTGGAACAGCAACCCTCCTGCCTCTGATTCCCAAGTGCTGGGATTACAGATGTGAGCCACAACGCCTGGCACTGTGCTATGTGGTTACCAGGGACAGAATCCGGGCCTTTGCACTTACAACGCAGACACCGGAACCACTGACCTAAATTCTCAGCCCACTACTTAGGGTTTTGAAACAAAAACCAGGCAGAAAATGGTCTTGATTTAAATTAAGCTTTTTAGACTGAAAATTTATGCTCTGTTATTTTTTTGGAGACAGGGTCTTGCCTTTTTTAGTTTAGGCTGGCCTTGAAATCACTAGGCAAGCCTCGAACTCACAACAGTCCTCCTGCCTCTACCTCCAGACTGCTGGGATTACAGGTGTGAGAAATCATGCCCAGTAATGCTATGTGTTTTTGATCCCATCTTCCTTTTGTGTAAAGAACAGTGAATGAATCAACCTTTCCAAATTGGGGGGAAAATAAATATATTCTCACATAAGTGAGACAGAATTTGTTAGCAAACCTATGCTACAAGGAATACTGAAGAAAGATCTACAGTAGAAAGATCTTTGCTCAGATGTGCAGAAAGGTAAGAAATACTAATATAAGGGTAAATGTAGAGAACATGCCCACACATTTTCCTTTTCTGTTACAAGAAAAGGACTATCACTGTACGATAGTGAAGTTAGTCTGAGTTCTTATTCTGTAGACATGGTAAGTGTGTGAATTTTAGTTATCACACTTTAAGTAATACCAGTCTCTCTACAAGATAGTTCATGTTTCAGTTTCTCAAAAGCACAGTGAGATACTGCTTCGTGGCCAAGAAAAAGAGAAATAAAAGTGGACAATAACAAGTACTTGCAGGAATACACAGAAAATAGAAATTTTACCTGTTACTGATAAATATAAAATAATGCAGCTGCTTTGGAAAAGAGTTTAGCATTTCCTCAAAAAGTTAAAAATATAATTCATCGGGCCGGGGATTTAGCTCAGTGGTTCCGGTGCCTGTCTTGCTAATGCAAGGGCCCAAGTTTGACTCCCTGGTAACCACATACAATACTGAGCGGGGAAACTCATGCGCACTAGCAATCAGAACCACACAACACAGTGCCGGGTGTGGTAGCTCACTTCTGTAATCCCAGCACCAGGGAGGCAGAGGCAGGAGGATTGCTGTGATGTGAGTTTGAGGCTGAGTTAAGGGCCAGCCTGAAACAAAGCAAGACCCTGTCTCAAAAAAAAAAAAAAAAAAAAAAAAAAAAAAAAAAAAAAAAAAAAAAAAAAAAAAAAAAAAAAAATATATATATATATATATATATATATATATATATGATTCATCAATTACACTTCCAGGAATATAGCCAAGAGAAATGAAAAGGCATGCCCATGTATGTGCATGTACACATACACAAAAAACAAAACAAACCTAGAATCATCATATTCAGTGACGAAAGGAAAATATTGAAGTTAGCAGATCAATCACGTAAATGAAAGCCCACATAACTTATGAAAGAGACAATGAACTAAAGCAGACTTTTTTCCAGAACTCTGAAAGTGAACAGATATTTAAGTGAGAATCTCAGAAGTACTAAAAGAAAAAGAAAAACCCAAGAATCCTACTCCTAGCAAAAATGTCTTTCAAAAATAATCAAGCAAAGACTTTTTCTGACAAATCTGACAGATTCACTTCCAGAAATGTTCAACTATAACAAATATAAAAGAAATTCTTCAGGCAAAAGGAGTATCAGAAACTGTCTAAGCCAAGTGGAAGCAGAAAAAGGAAACAATATATTCTGACTGTCTTTTATGTGGAAACAGCTGTTGAGAATTTCTGTCCTCCAACAAGACAGAGAAAAGAGAAACTTGAATAATTCGAACCTCCCAGAGGAAATTCCCATAAACTCTATTTTTCTTGTGTTAATGTTGTTCCACCAAGCTTCCCCATACCAAAAATGATGATGCTGTTAACTATAACAGCATAGGGTTCAGTTTGTTATAGGACATTTGTACTAACATGGCTGTACAGTGAAAAAGCAGAAGCGCCTAAGCCACAGCTTTGTTTGAGCTGCAGTTTCATTCTCTGGAGAGGAGACCTACAAGAACACAGAGGTGTAAAGTCTGAAAAGCATGCCGACAGCATGAGACTCATCTCTCTACAGCCTAAATTTAGATTTTTAATGAGGATATTTACACATCTGTGAATGAAGAAGGAATATTTTCTTCCACCCACTTCAAATCTTCATCCTGTGGAAATAAACACTTATAGTTAGCATTTGTTTCATATCACTCAAAAGCAGAATTTTTTAGTACAGTGTAAAATTTAAGTATTCAAATGTATCACATTCTTTTGCTTCCCATATGCTATACGTTCATAGAAATTATACTGCTTTCAAAAATGGTCAATCTAAAAACTGATTTTGGATTTCTGTACTTTTTAGCATTAGCTGGATATACAGCTATTAACTTTTTAATCTAAGAAACTACAGTAGAAACTCAGTGTTGATGCATACGTGTTATTTTATTGTCCTTAGACAATACTAAAAACATAGTATGCTAAATTTAAAAATATCATGAACAATGCTTTGTATTGATTTTTGGCTTTTCTGAAATTGTAATACCTAATTGTTCAAGTTCTTATGAGTTTATGACCTTTCGAGAGAAAAGGATGAAGTATAAATCAGAATATCCCTCCTACCCCCATACCCAGGATCAAACAGGACCTTGTGCTTTCGAGGCAGGGACTGTGCCACTGAACTAAATCCCTGGTCCCTTCAAAATTTTTCTGTATTATTTACCTGGCTACATGGAATGCTCTAGTCCTGCTAATAATCACACTATGTCCACTTACAGAGACAGTATGAATATTAAGAAATCCCCAATCTCTAAGTGAGTCTCAGGTTTAATAAGCAGTAAGCCTCTTAACTTCTGATCAATTAAGTGCTAACTGCAATTAGAAAAATAAAGTTATTTCCTTAATATGTTTGCAAGTATTAAGCTTTAAAATAAACCAAGATGCATCACTAAAATTAGAGGAAAATACCTAATAAAAAATAATTATTAGTATTATCACTTAATCCCCAGGGCTGAGGATTAAACACAGAGCCCTGGGCATATCAGAAAAACACTTTAGCACTGGACTACATCCCTCCGCCCTAAACTAAAAACATAAAACAGGATGAATATTCCTAATCCAAAATGTTTATGGTCAAAAATGCTACAGAACTCAACATCTTCCAGATTTTAAAATACCTGCGAATACATGCTGAGAGTTTATAGAGACAGAACTCAGTCTAACTACAAACTTCACTTGTGACTGATGTTCTCTTTATACATACTGCGTAAAGGTTATGTGTATATAGTATTTGCAGTAATTTTGTACATACATCAGTTTTATAGTGTAGAATTTTCCACTTGTAATGTCATGTAAATGTTCAACATTTTTTTTTTCTCGCTTTGTAGTTCAGGCTGGCCCTGACTCAGTCTCAAACTCACATCACAGCAATCCTCCTGCCTCTGCCTCCTTAGTGCTGGGATTACAGGCGTGAGCCACCACGACCGGCACTGTGGTATGTGGTACTGGTTGCTGCTGGGCGTGAGTCTCCACACCCAGTATGGTATATGGTTACCGGGGAATCAAACCCGGGCCCTTGCGCTTGCAAGACAGGAACCGGAACCACTGAGCTAACTCCCCGGCCCCACAACATTTTTCAGATATAGGAGGACTTTGAACTGTTTGATTAGAAATGCTCAACCAGATTAATACTCGGCCAATTTTAAAACCCAGAAAAATACCACTATAGTCTTATTTTGAAAAGTTTTAATTACCATGAAACGATCAAAAGAATACATTTTAAAGAATTACTGACAAAACTTGGTGAATTACAAATTCAATACAAAATAATACTTTATTTTATCAACGATCCTATCAGAACTTACATGCATATATAAATTCTTACACAATATAATTAGCAGCCTATATAATTGCTAAGACAGCAGAGTATTAAACTGTATGATAGGTATTTCCATTTTGCTTTACCTTCATAATCATTGCAAAAATCACTTACTATCCTGAAAAGTTAACACACACTTTTTTCCCCCTACAACTCAGCTTCTAATCCTTACTGTACTCATGAACCACCTATGAATCTAGTTAGGGAGCAGATCCAGCTGCAGCAGGTCCACGGAAGACCTAGAACTCTGTCTCTGAACTATTAAAAGATTGAGATTCTAATAAATGTACACTATACTCACAAAATTATCAGAAGTAGGTTTAGCTGTTCCATTGGAAACCGTTTTTGAGGCTCTTAATTTTATTCCTTCAGCTACAATGAAAAACAGAAATATTTAAATTTTAAAACAATATTCTCCCGTATAATTTCACATTTAATAATAATGCATTAAGGAAAACAATTTTTTTTTGAGACAGGGTCTCTCGCTTTGCAGTTAACGCTGGTCCTGAACACATTATGTAGCCCAGGCTAGCCTTGAACTCACAGCAGTCCTCCTGCCTCAGCTTCCCCAGTGTTAGAATTACAAGTGTGTACCACCATGCCCTGGCCAATTATTTATTTATTTATTTATATTTATTTTTTTTAAGGTCTTTTTTGAGACAGGGTTTCGCTTTGTGGTTCAGGCTGGCCCTGAGCTCAGCCTCAAACTCACATCACAGCAATCCTCCTGCCTCTGCCTCCCGAGTGCTGGGATTACAGGCGTGAGCCTCCACGTCCGGCACTGTGGTATGTGGTGCTGGTTGCTGCTGGGTGTGAGTCTCCACGCCCAGTATGGTATGTGGTTACCGGGGAATCGAACCCAGGCCCTTGCGCTTGCAAGACAGGCACCGGAACCACTGAGTAACTTCCCGGCCCCCCAATTATTTATTTTTAAAGAACAGTTACTTATGAAAACTTAAGGCCTTTAAAGTTCTTGTTTTAAAGTGGAAATGTAGGGCCGTGGACTTAGCTTAGCAGTTTCAGCGTCTGCTTGGCAATCGCAAAGTCCCCAGTTTGATCCCTGGTACCACATACCACCACAATACTAGGCATAATACTAGGTTCACATCTGTAATCCCAGCACTCGGAAGGCAGAGGTAGGAGGACTGCTGTGAGTTTGAGGCTTGCCTGAGCTACACAGTGAGTTTAGAGCCAGTTGGAACTACAAAGTGAGACCCTGTCTCAAAAAACTAAAATAAATAAATAAATAGATAAATAAATACATACAATAAAATGGCCATGTAGGAAAGATATGGAAAAAGCTATTTCACTTTAAAAATGATACATAATTTTACATATTTATGAGCTATAATGTATACCATGTATTTATAAATCAGAGTATCTGGGTATCTCTCATTTTAAACATTCCTGTGTGAGGGCCAGGGATATAGCTCAGTGGTTCCGGCGCCTGTCTTACAAGTGCAAGGGCCTGGGTTCGATCCCGGTAACCACACACCTATACTGGGCGTGGAGACTCACGCCCAGCAGCAATCAGTACCACATACCACAGTGCTGGGCGTGGTGGCTCACACCTGTAATTCCAGCACTAGGGAGGCAGAGGCAGGAGGATTGCTGTGATGTGAGTTGGAGGCTGAGCTCAGGGCCAGCCTGAACCACAAAGCAAGACCCTGTCTCAAAAAAAACTTAAAAAAAAAAATTCCTGTGTGCAGGGAACATTCAAATTCTTGTCTCTCAGCTATTTTGATATACACAATCAATTGTTGCTACTATAGTCACCTGCCATGCTATACAAAACTGGGACCTATTCTCTCAGTTTGACTGTAATTTATACCTGTTAACCAACCTTTGTCTATTTTCCTCTCTGCCTCCCATTTCCAGCCTCTGGTAATCACTATTCAATGTTCTACATCTACAATGTAAACGTCTCTAGTTTACACTACGAATGGGAACATGTAGTACTTGTCTTTCTATGCTTGGTTTACTTCCTCCAACATGGTGTCACCCAGGATCAGATTTTGTCAACTGTTCATCAGAACAACCAGGTTTGCAAGTTTGAAGCCTAGCTTTAGAGTAATTCAAAGACAGGAACACATATACTTCAGTAGATTTAACTTATTTCAAGTTTAAAGACTTTTAAAAAATGTATAGGATTTGCTGTATCAAATTTAAGATTAACATGTTCCCACTGGCTTGAACCACTGGTGGCACAAATTGTTCTAACCACTTTAATCAGTCTTTCTACTAATAATAAGCCACCTGCTGGGACAGTCATACATGGACCACAAAAGGCCCACGCTGGCCAGCATCAGGACATGATGGCCACACTGCAAATGTGTTAAAACTTATCTCTGGGTATTTTTTATTTCCCTGGTGGTTAGTGTTGAAATGTGCTCTAAGGACTCAGGGAAGAAGATGTTCTTCATGTATGACAAGGCTTTTTTCTGTGTTAGTAGTGCCCCTGGAGGATCAAGAACGCCAACCTGGATGTAACTCATCCAAAGTAGAACTCTGGCCCTTCCTGTATAGTTCTGGATAAGCAATTAACTTTCTGTGCCTCTACACCATTAACTACAAAATGAGGATAAGAGTACCATCTACCTAAGTTTGGCTTTTATTGAGACAAGGTTTCCATATTTATCTCAGGCTGGTCTTGAACTCAACTATGTATGGGCCAGGGATTTAGCTCAGTGGTGCAGTTGCCTGCCTTGCAAGTACAAAGTTGTGAGTTCAATCCCCTGTACCACACACATAAAAAAAGAACTCACTGTGTAGCCCAGGCTGGCTTCCTGCCTCAGCCCCTTGAGTCCTGGGATTTCATGGGTGAGGTACCACACCTGGCTCTAAATCTAGCTTTTTATGAAACAGTCAAACTCCTGAAGAGCTCTGCTTTCCAATTCACAGAAATCCAGCACTTATCATTAGGATGAATGTAAGTTAGGCACTAAGTATAATATGTATCCCAAACCATTCTCATGAAGAATCACATATCTACTTTAAATCCTCGGAGCAGATGAGTAACAAAAATGCAAACCACATGAACAATCTCAAAATTTTAATCACTGACTTTTTGTTAGTATCAGCTGTGATACAGTAAATATAAACAATAAAGTAGATATGTAAACTTTGTAAAGTTTTGAGAATGTTTCATAGAAAAAAATTTAAATGATGTGTGTGGTCACAGATAAAGACATACAGATTTCTTTATTATAATATGTGGAATGATCATTCAGAAAGAAAATGCATCACTCACTTAAATTTTCAGATGTGACCATGAATTCTTCAACTTCATCATCAGAATCATCTATTAAGGGCATGAAGGCATATCTATATGAAAAACAAAGAGCACTTTCATGTTCAAACTCATTTAATTTTCAGTATATATGTAGAATAATCACTGTACATATTTTAGAACAAACATTTTAAAAGTTTCTTATAAATTAAAATAAAAATTTAATTATTTTACTCTCAAATTAGCCCAGATAACTGTGAAACTATCAAATTAGAGCTTTCAACTCTTGCTGGCAAAAGCAAAACAGGGTAACATCTTTCAGGGAAGCAATTTCTCAATACATAACCTTGAGGGAAGGGAAATTTCAGTCATAATTTTTCCAGGTCCAGCTTACCTTCCTGTCAAACACATTATAGCTTATTCCCTAATGAACAAGAAAGTGCTAATCTGATTGGTGAAAGATAAAGGTCACCAATGGAGCTACATCTAGGAGGTAGTCACAGTCTGCTCTCAAAAATCTATCAAAATAAAGGTGTATTTGCCTCACATTACACTTACAATAGTTTGCCAGGATAGATGCCCAATACTATCCCAAAACATTGTTGATAACAGCAAAAATCCAGGAACAAAAAGTTTTAACAATTAGGGACAGTTTATATAAATGACCACACTCATATAATGTCATATAGCTTTTAAAGATAATGTGCTGGCTCTACACACGGTGATAAAGATATTTTAGACTGGAAGCTACAGAAGAGTGTATGTATGTATATAGGTATGTATGTATATATTATTACTACTAGGTATTTTTTCTCAGAAGAAAATTCTCTCTTTGAGGAAGAAGAGGCAAGGGAAAGAAGGGATTCCCTTTAACAGTCTCAATACAAGCCTAAAATACAAGTTGCTAGACTTAGCAATTAAACCCTGTACCACTTTGGCCTCACATTCCTTTTTAGTTTTACCTCCATTGGTATGAACAGAAACTGAGGATTCTAGTGCCCAAATCTAAAACTGTCTGACTATCATGCTAGTGTTCAAAAAACTTCAGACTCTGGGGCATTTTCAATTTTAGATTTTCAGACTAGGAGTAAGTAACCTGTAAAGTTATGCAAATATCCCCAAATGGGAAGCACTTTTTCTTTGAGACAGGTTCTTTCTATCTAGTCCAGCTGGGCTGGCCTTGAACTCTCCATGGAGCTAGCACTGAACTCGGAACAATTCTCCTGCCTCAACCTCCCAAGTGCTGTTATAACAAATGTGTATACACTCAGCCAGCCACCTCACAAATTTTAAGAGATATTCAATCTGCAGTAGCAGCCAAACCTTCCACCTCACTGGCCTTGAGAGTAAACCATGCTATACCATCCTACTAACCCACAGAATACAACACCTGAAATCCAGTCAATCTTTCATTGTCCTACTCCCTTAGTAGAAATATAAGATAATGCTGCCTCTTCATCAGGTATTTTGTGTCCCTCTTCTATTCCACCCCTGGACTGGTTTCTGCAACTATTTCACTGTCCTGCATTTTCTATATTTGTCTTCCTAAACTGACTATACACATCTTACAAGCAAAGAGTACTTCACCACTTTCTATGAGTTTTTAACACTACAGATGTGTTGGGAGCAATCCTATTGCACAACTGGGACTATGACGGGGCTGAGCTTTCTTGGCTGCATACCAAGTATGACGTATCTGGCCCTGAGGCCTTGACTCTTGACTATCTTCGCATCTGGGAACAAAAAGACTCCAATGGTCTCATGTGTTGTGATGCTCCACAGCAGAACTACACCAAGACCTTCATTTACAGAATTCCTCATTGCTCTAGGATGTACAAACATGCTGCCCTGTGAGTGACCTGTTACCTTTGTTACTCCTGATGTAACAAAACTACTGTCCTCTGAGGGACCTGCTACACTGCTTGCTCCCAATATACTGAACAAAAGCATGGCAAGCTGGGGGCTTTTGTCTTTGCTGTGCAGAGTAGCATGGATCAGGCCCAAGCTCAGTTTCTTTTCTAAGTCTCATTTCTGTCTATTTATTAATTCACCTTGTGCTGTAGGCTATAGGAGACTAGAACTTAACTACAAACGTTCTAGTTGCGTCCTTTTCTCCTGTACCCTACACAGATGGGCATTCCCAAATATCTGCTAACTTAAATTTTCCTGCATCAGGTACCTCTGATTATTTGCAGATGGTCTCCACAAAAACATTATTACGATAAGGATAAGTGAGAAAAGGAAGCTCCAAAATGCATCCTCAACCCAGAGTTCCATCCAATCCTAAAATAAGGACAAATAAAACATGAGAAATTATGTTCTGATAAACATACAGCCTGCCCTTTCAAACAGTATATGGTAACAAGTATGAATGACATCTATCCCATCAAAAAATCTCCCAAGTAGACAATTTTTTTAAAGGAAACCTATATTGTTTGTAATCTAAAAGGTTCTCTATTCTTACAAACATTCCCTCCTGGAAAAGGTTAGGCTTAACAAAGAGATTTAGCAAACAAAATTCCATAATATAGGGTCTCATAGATGCTAGGGTGGCATTCTGCCACTTAGCTATATCCCTGGTCCATTCCAAACTACATAGGAAGAGAATTCTTTTTAAAACTAGATAGAAAGTTGAGAAAAAAGCATGACAGGAAAAAGATTTACGGGGACATTTTCAGATTAATTTAAAAGAGGAAAAAGTTTTGGTTAATTCTAGATAAAGTTATTCAAAGAAAAAGGAAAATCATTAAAATTACAAACATTCACAAGTCTTCAAAATTTCACAAAATAAAACAGTATAATTAACCATGAAGATATTACTTACTGATTGGCATTTTGCAATTCTAAATGTCTTAGCTGTCCATATCATAAACACTACAGAAGCTGAAAAACATAAAAATGTCACCTTTGAAGGAATATGCAATGGTGAAACAACAATTTTTAATAATAAACAAAAGTAAACAGCTTACCTAGCACAGCAAAGATGAGAGTATTTGTAAAGTGCCTATATAAGGAAAATTTCACTGTGTTTTTTCTTAGTCTAAGAGTCTTCATAGTTTGTGCCAAACTTATAAATATGTAAAAAGAGTTAAGGAAAAAACATTTTTAATAGTAATGAAAAAAATTTTAAGAACATAAGAACCTTCTACAATATTTCTAAAGTCACCTAAACAGTTCCTAAAACTTGAAGCTAGTAACAGAAAATGTTACCTTTATACCAAATAACATATAATCATGATATATTACACAGATTTTGCTTTATAATTTAGCACTGTATGAAATAAATGAACTCTCTTCCAGAACAAAAATGTCAGCAAGACCTGTGATGTGTTCCTCAAGGCCAGGCTCTCGAACACAGGACAGAGTAATGCACACACTGAGAGCCAATTCTCCACCAGGTCAGATGCCCTTTACTGATCGCACCAGGACATGTCATTTGACCTGTGCTTTTTGGTTCCTTCCTTTCCTATGTTTTTTTTTCAGTCTATTTTCTGAATGGCCATTATTAAGAAGTTAGGTCATCTATTAATTCTACTTTATAAATTAAAAAGCTGGAATATGCCAAACAAACCTGAACTTAGGTAGGGGTAGACTGTATTAGCAACTACTGCCATGGGGCACTATCAGGACTCTTAAGACTATCAAGAGTCCCAAGGGCTAGAAAGGAGCCAGCATGGGACAGGCAGTGGTTGATTCCCTGATCAACTCTTTCCTAGTGGTCTATGGGTTCCCAAGAGGGCCCCAAAAGAAGGGTTCTATGCTGGCTCAGGCATATAGGGGTCAAAGTTCAAAGCTTAGGGAAGACAAAAGCTTGGCATTTGCTTATCAGTATTTTGTCCAGATTGGCCAGCAGATACAAAAGGCTCGGCCAGTCATGCGGGCTGAGTGGGCAGAAAGTAGGCATCTGGAAGGTCTGTGTCTGGCCTCATCATAGGGTCCTGAACCATCTTAAGAGGCTGATCTAGCCTTGTAAGGAAGGTGGTTCTTTAGAGTTGCCTTTTCCCAGAGCAGAAATGGTGAGGGCTTTCCTGACCATGGCTGCTCTCCAGGAGTACAGGGCTCAGGGAAAGGCGAATACTGCCAAGTTTGAATAACCAAGTGACTTTTTCACTGATTTCTCAGTAAAGGAGGGATTCAAGTTAAATCTCTTGTAGTTTTTTTGTTTGTTTTTTCTTTTTGGCACAGGGGACTGAACCCAGGGATGGCCCGACTGGAGTTCAACTTGCAATTCTCTGTTTCAGCCTCCAAGAGGCCTGGGATTATAAGTGTACATCACTACACCCTGCCCAGACTTCTGTTCTTACATGCAACTTCCTTTCTCTGGGGCAGACCAAAGGGCTTTAGCTTTTTATGAACCAAACACTGACAATAACAGAGCTGGGCAAAAGAACAAAAACGGTAAGTTTTATATTCATGCCTATCTTAAGTTCTAAATGCCTCATTAATCAAAAACTTCATTTTCACTCAAAAACTACTTTACCAGACTATTTTTTAATCTTTGTAGATGACTAGTAAATTGTAAAGGAAATCAATTTGGAAGGTAACATAAACCAACAAAAGGTACTTTTAGAACTTACAAAATCCCAAATATGCTTTATTCTTTGACTATATCAAGATTAAAAAAAAAAAAAACTGGGCTTTTAAAAAAGCATTCTTGAATGCTTTTTAAAAAGCCAAGGAACATGAATATCAAAACCAAATTAGAAACTCCCTAAGCCTTCACTTACCAAGATTCTGTCACAGTTAGATAAAATTAAGTCTTTCCTCCCACCAGGGAAAGTAGTGACGAAAGCAAAGACTCCTCATCCCGAGGCACAGCCAGTGCGCATGCTGCTGTGGCAGGAAAAGGATATCCACCAGCACAAGCCAGAGTCAAGGAGAGAGAGGGGGAGGCTGGCCAGAAGAACAAGATCAGAGTCATTCGCCTGCAGCAAAACAGCAAAAAATAACAAGCAGGAAAAAAGGGGAGGTGGCACATTGAAAAAAGCTGTAGCTTTTGTATTTTTCAGGCTATTTCTCCTGCTAATTTAGTGTCAGAACCTTACAGGAACAGCTAAATTGAATTCTTCATAATCAAAGGAAGCAGGATAATTATCCAAAGCAGTCAATTCTGTATGCATCTAACTGCTTCTTCTGCTTGCCATTTATAATCATTTAGGAAACCCCCTATTTTTTTCCCCTTAACTTACACAGAGAAAGCAGACTTTTCATGTTAGTAATAAAAATTACAGATAGCAATTTGAAGGCAAAGTCCACATATTAAGAGTCAAGCAGAGCCTGGTGTGATGGCCCATGCTTGAAATCCCAGCACTCAGGAGGCAGAGGCAGGAGGATGTGAGTTCAAGGTTAGCCTGGGTTACACAGTGAGTTCAGGACCATCTGAACTACAAAGCAAGACCTTGTCTCAAAAAAACTTAAAAAAAAAAAAGTCAAGCAGAAATGGACAGACACTAGATTAATTTTTTCTTTCAGCATAAAACACTAACCAAGATAATTTTAATGTCTGGATTTCATTATGACTATTACCCAAATTAAATCTTTTGTCTTGTTTTCCTTGACTCCCCACCAGGATCTAACTCATTATGCACTGGAATGTACTAAATTCAATCCTGCTTTAAGGGTGATAAACTGCAGAGGGAACTGGAAACTGCAGAGTTGTCTTCCTTTGGAATTTTCTGCCAGCTCTGCATGCTGAATATTCTTGTAATGAACTGCTTCACAATGGTTAAGCACAAGAAATTTCTGAAACAATTATCTAAACTACCACAAGATTCTACAGATTTTTTTAAATGCAAAGCTTACACCTCAATGAACTATTTGACTCTTTGACTTGTCAAAAGCTCCAAGCACAAACAATTTTAGAAAGGAGAAAATACAAACTGAGTAAGTATAATAGGCTCATTTTCTTAATAGTTTTCTTTCTTTCTTAAGAAAAGGTCTCACTTTGTAGTTCAGGCTGGCCCTGAGCTCACTACGTAGCCCAGATGAGCCTTGAACTCATAGCAATCCTCCTGCCTTTGCCTCCCGAGTGCTGGGATTACAGACATGAGCCACCACGCCCAGCACTGTGGTATGTGGTACTGATCGCTGCTGGGCGTGAGTCTCCACGCCCAGTATTGTATGTGGTTAACCAGAGATTGAGCCTGGGTCCTTGCGCTTGAAGACAGGCGCTGGAACCACAGAGCCAAATCCCCGGCCCCTGAATAATTTTCTGAATACATGACAAGGTATTAAGATCTAGAGATACTTCGGGCCTTGTGGTGCATGCCTGTAATTCTAGCACTTAAGAGGCTGGGGCAGGAGGATCACTAAGAGTTCAAGGCTATCCTGAACTACATAGTGAGACTGTCTCAAAAAAAGAAAAAAAAAATCTAGAGGTACCAACACTGAGGGCCAACAGCTATGCTCATCTCCCTGTAATCTACCAGTCCTACTCCCAATGTGCTGGTTCTTTCTGTCCACTCCTCTCATGAAAAGTGAGTGTTCCTGACACAGACGCTGGGGACGCACAGTCTTACAGGCTAAGCACTGTTCACAGTGGAATCGAGGACTATGTTTAGGAACTGCACTGCTTTCAATGTCTTCTAATATAAAAACATGAAAAGAAGAGCCAAAGAGTTAGCTCAGTGGTTCCGGCACCTGCCTTGCAAGCGCAAGGGCCCAGGTTCGATATTCAGTAACCACATACAACAATGCTGGGTGTGGAGACCCACACCCAGCAGCAACCAGTACCACATACCACAGTGCCGGGCGTGGTGGCTCACGCCTGTAATCCCAGCACTCGGGAGGCAGAGGCAGGAGGATTGTGATGTGAGTTGGAGGCTGAGCTCAGGGCCAGCCTGAACCACAAAGCGAGACCCTGTCTCCAAAACCTTTAAAAATAAAAAAAAAAAACAAAAAAACATTTTCAAACAAACAAACAAAAAAACCCATGAAAAGAAGATACACTTTCTGAGAAGAGATTTATTTAACCACAATTTTGTCAATAAATCTGGGTTCTAAACTTAAAGCTCTGAACAGGAGCAGAACAAGTGTTTTAAGTAAGTTCAATCAAAACCAACTTTTTGAACTGCACATTAAAAAAACTAAAAATCATGTGTAGTTCTTAACATGCTCTTCACACTGAGAAGGTCCACAGATACAGGAGGTCTTTTAATGGCCGCATGTGCACAAAAGTCCTCGTGTAGGTGAGCTCTGTGAAGGCATTTCTAATCCCAGTGGTGAAATAAGGGTAAGAACCATGAGCAGTGATAATTCATCACAAGTTCATTGTTCCTTTACTATGAGAGCACACTGAGAATTCACAAATGGAGAACAGAAAGCATAGGCAGGCCAGGCAAAGGAAACAACCCGCGGGGTCTCAGCAGCCCTGGGCAGTAGTAC
This sequence comes from Petromus typicus, assembly GCA_004026965.1. Lineage (NCBI taxonomy): Eukaryota > Metazoa > Chordata > Mammalia > Rodentia > Petromuridae > Petromus > Petromus typicus. Next base: position 13,594 of record PVIR01014373.1, on the reverse strand, counting down.
TGTGTCTGTATACTGCACACCTGTAGAGGGGAAACTTCCCTGCAAAGAAAGGAAACAGGCAAGTTCAAACCCACTGGCCCTTCCTGGGAGATGCACCCATGAGAACATGCATAGAAATACAATGAAGGCAAATGAAAATTCGACATCAATACATCAAAGTACCAAAGACAGTGGAAACAAAAACAGTAACAGTAAAAGAAGAAATCTACGTAACAGGCAAGATGACAATAATGTTCTGGGATATGCATAGCTTGTGTTCTGCTCTAACCAATTCGGGTTTTTTCTACAACTCTTCTACTTTCTACCAGTGTCACCAAGGAGGAAAATAGTCACAGGAGCTCCCCACACTCAGCCTGAGTCACTGAGCCAGAGAGGCCCAGTTCCCACTGTCTCCAGAGCTGTTCCTGCTGCCATACTTCCAGCTGCTGCCTGCCTTGAGTACGCCTGTGGAAGGCTGGAAGCTGGCGTGGGTGGGCAAGGCTGGCTCTGCTGCCCTGGCCAGTCTGGACCACTCTGTCCCCGACTTCCTGTGTGCCCCACAGCAGCCTGCTGGCTCTTCCACCTCACAGTGGTATCCTTCCAGGTACTTCCTCCTCCCCAGGAGGAACCATCGTGGCTCTGCTCCACGGATCAGCATGCTCCAGGTGGGTCCTTCCACAGCTGCAGCCTCCTCTCACCTACACATGACTTTTTCACATGAATACTCTGGGTAGCCCAAACCCTGCCCATTATGACCCCTCTACATTCCACATCCAGAGAATGGCACTACTGCCCCTGGCTAGTCTAACCAGCCATGTCAGACGTCTCTGGAACCATCTGTTTCCAGGGAGTCCATCATTTGGATATTTTTCCTCACTTTGTCATTCTATTTCTGACCCTTATCATCTCTTCTTGCTGCTTCCACAAATGACTCCTTACCCGACTTCCTGCCTTACTCGTTCTGCCACCTTCTGTGTCATCTCTGAGCTTTCTTCTGTGCAGACTCCATCACATCACACAAGCACAGCTTCCTTCCCTCTCTACATTCAAGCTCAAACTCAAACACACAGTTCCGCCTTCCCTTCCAGCTCTGCCTGCCACAACTCTGCAGGACCCTACCTGGGACATCTGGCCACTGCCACCTAGAACTTCATGCTTCCAACTCTCGTTCCCCTCAGTTCTTCCCATGTTACCTTTTCCTCAATCCTACTTCTAATAAATTATATTTGTTCTTTTCCTCAACCCGAATTTTACACTTCTAAAGTCTTTCCTGATTTTTACGCCAGAATGAATTTCTCTCTTAACCTACCTCCATTCACATGACACCATTCTAAAATGGCAAGTATTATCACTGTATTGTTGTTAGTTATGTATGTGTCTCTTCTGAGGTTATGAATTCTTTAAATCAGCGGACAATCTTTTTCATCTGTGCCTTATCAGTTTCAGGTAGGTATAGAGCATATAATTCACTGAACTTAGGTAAATAAATACAGGTATTCCTCATTTGGGGAATTACTATTTTTTAACCTTCAAATAAACTCCTACACTATGGTAATAAAAAGGTTTAACTGTATTTCATCCTATCATTCATTATTACATGTTGAAAATAATCTGATCTGAATGACGCAACAAACTTTTTTTGAAAAACATATTAAAGGATATGAACCATACAAAAATGGAGTCAATAACTGCTAAAATAATGTCACCCAAAACAACACCTAAATGTTTAGAACCCTGAAAGACAAAATGGAGGGGGCCTGATTTTAAAAGTTTCATTACAGTACAATTATTTGATGAAGAAAAACAATTTAGTTTATTTATTACCCTACAGTGACACATAAACAATTGTGTTACCACACAAAAATTACCTGTTTTGGCAACAACAAATGCTAACCTGTCACTGGCTTATAAGAAGAAAAAGCCTCACACCCCAGTCTCACTTGGGCACTCATTTCAACTTTTCCTCCTTCACACCAAACCTACAGCCAGGACTACAAGGGGAACGGACTCCCGACCTTCCCATACTGGTTGTGAAGGGACAAAGGCGAAAAAGTAAAACAAGGGAAGTGAACCTATAGGGAGGAACAGGGAAGGCAAGCTACACATTACGCATTTACTCTGACTAGTCATATTAAAAAGTCAGTAAGAAACAAAGCCTATGTATAAAGGAGGGCAGGGGGGTGACAGGGTGGGTAGGGAAATAGGACAAAATGAGAATTAGGTCGTGTCATATCATATAGTGGTACAAATTCTTAATGCCGAATGTGACCATGATGTGTGTACATATAATGTACCAATAAAGATAAGAACTAAGGAGAAGGATATAGACCATATTTTGCATAATTGCAGATCTGTACATAATCGATAAAGGATATTTTGTAAAAATATGTAACTACCACAAATTTAACTGTTTCTCTTGCTTCATTTCCACTGAAGTTTACTTCAATACTGCAAAAAAAAAGTCAATAAGATGTGGACTATGTAAATTTTCTTAAAAATACAATGCATATATTGTATGTGAGGTTCACTTCTAGCAAAGGTTCACTTTCTCTCTATGATTATGTAAAAATAACTACACACAGACTGAAAGGACCACAGAAAGAGGAATGCAGTTTTCATGTTACTGAAAAAATATCTTGTTTTAGACAGGTCAAAATAGGTGAAGAAGCCAGGCATGGTGGCTCATGCCTATAATCCCAGCGCTCAGGAGACAGAGGGAGGAGGACTGCTTTGAGTTTGAGGCTGGCCTGGGCTACATAGTGAGTTCAGGGCCAGCCCGAACTACAAAGCAAGATCCTGTCTCAAAAAAATTTAAAAAAACTAAAATAAAATACATGAAGTAAACTTATGTGGCAACATACAGAGATGCACAACGCCTTGATATATACATCAAATCCAAAAGACATTGTGAAACAAGTTCTTTGAAACAGGTAAGATAATGTTCTTAATCACTAAGAAATACCAAGGTTAGAAATCGAGGGGTCCTTGCAGACAGTAACATGCACACTCCCCGGAAAGCAAAGTGCTGCTGTCCATCTTACTGGAGGCTTCTCTCCTCAAACACCACCTCTGCCTGTGTTTCCTAAGAGTGGGGGCTGTTGAGTTCCCAAAGTTCAACACAAGAATCAGAGCAAATTTTTAACAAAATTATTACTAGAAGACTGATGCAGGTATAATGTTTACAAGCATGAAGGCATATTATTTATCTAGTGTAATTAACTCTGTTCACCTGACATCAGGATTAAGAATGATATGAATGTGTATAGACTGTGAAATGACAGAAACAAATGTCTTTGTAACAATAACAGAATGAGATGATGCCAAGTGGAGCCTTCTCAAGTAATCACACCATTTGGAGAAGTCTTGCTTTTTCCTTTAGAAATATCAAAAGGGAACCACCTCACAGGAAAAAAAATTAACTTGGACTTTTTTTCTAATTTTCAACCTTTAAAAATATCATCTCAGGGAATATAAAGTCAAGATCACATTTTATAGGAACAAAACAAGATGTAGTAGTGGATTAGTGTAGTTTTACCCCAATGACTCTCATCACGCCTTCAATAGTTGCAAAGATAAAGTAAAGCAGTCCCAGGCCAATCACCCGGTGCATGACTGTCCCCAGCCGAGGCCTGGAGTGGAGAAAGGGAAACAGGAGAAAAGGAAAAGCACCAGTAAGTACAGTGCACTGGAACTCAGCACCCTTTCCAGCCTCAGGAAAGTCACTATTCAACCCAATCAGTCTGCTCGTGCCTCAGCAGTGCTTTTAGTCACAGGAAAGAGTAGAATGTGGCACAAACAGGCTTGAGAACCACATATCTCTTTCTCTAGGACCTGAAAGCTATTTGGATGCCTGAGGAGCAACTCTGTGAGGTGACAAAGATGGCGCAAGATTTTGCTGCTAAAGTTCAAGTCCAATAATCAACAAACAGGCACTATTTCTATAGAATGAAGGGTTGGTTGGTAAATGTAGGAAGGCAAGTGCTACTGGTGAAGATTACAACTGAAGGCCTCCACTAACGCTAACCACGAACTGCTCAACTTAAGTCTTATTTTAGGCAATTCACTGATCTTACTACTTGGGCAGGGGAAGAACAGAACACGAAAGATGGACCTTTCAGTCAGTACTTCCCCTCTGATTGCTGCCTCTGCCACCCCAACAGGAGGGCTAACTGAATTCAGTTTTCATACTTTAAACTGAAAATTCTGACTCCTCGGGGGTCCCAGGGTCAAGGATACAAAATAAGTAAGGCTCCTACATCACCTGAGTGGGTTAGGGTGAGACAGACAAGAAACACTAACATTCATCAAGTGGCGGAAGAAAAGGCTGAAGGGACAGACTGTCAGTGAGTACTGCTGGGCATCCTGATAGGACTGGCCTCCTGAACCTGACAGTGGAGCAGAAACCCAAAGAAGTAAGAAGAACACTGTCTTGGGATCGGGGGAAGGAAGGAAGAAGGGTTTTGAGCAAAGTGAGCAGCCAAGAACAAGAGCAGGGAAACTAGGATCTAGGTCGGAGCCAAGTGAAGCGGACCTGGAGGGAGAAGGCAGTGGCTTGGCCAGGGTAGCACCTGCACATGGGATGGGCTCATCCTGCACATGTTCTGAAGTTAGGACTCAGAACTGGTGGAGAGAATTCTGGGGTATTATCCACAGGACAGAGTCTGAGGCCTGAGTGTGGGCTACTCCAAGGCTGGGCCTCTGAAGAAGGTCCAGCAGAGGAGAACAGAAAGGAGCACCCACAGGTGTGAGAGGAACAGGAGACAAACTCCTAGAAAATAAGCAAAGCCAGGTTCCATGGTGGAAGCCACTGGGAAGGTATGTGGGCCAAGGCGGGGCAGGGCCAAGGAGGCCACAGTGAACCCAACACAGGGTGGCCTCAATGGAGCTACAGGGTAAGACTTCTGCAAGGTCTGTGCCAAACAGAAGGAAGCAACCAAGGTGGTAAGTACAGACGACTCATTCAGAAAGGTGTGCTGCACATGGTGATGGAAATGACACAGAAGTGAAGGAGAGGATGGGGCTCAGGGAGAGCTTTGTTTTTAAGGATGGTAGAAATGATGGCAAGCTGAGAGCATCTCACCAGAGGAAAACTTATGATGCAAGAGAAAACCAAACTGACTGCTCGGGTGGTTTCATTCACTGATGTGACAAGGCACAAGGGCAGGTTTGGCCTATGCCTAGCAAAGACAAAGGCACTGTGTATGGGCCAGACATGGGTGAGAGACGGGATTTGAGGGCAGCACTGAAGTGGAACTCACTGCCCCCTCCTCCGAGAAAAAGGAATCTAGGACAGTGGGGAGGGATGGTTTGAGGAGGAGTAAAACATCTTCTGCAGAGAGGGAGAAGAAAGACGACGAGCAAGGAAATCTAATAAAACTTCCACGGTACTGTGGGTGCACTTGAAGTTTAGAGTCATGAACTGAACACGGCCCTGGGCCAGAGCCTGTCTCACAGCCCTGTGGGGTCTGAGGCCAAGGCAGAAAGAAAGCTGGGTTTATCAAGGCAGGACTGTGTCAAGAAGGTGACCAAAGGAAAGGGAGGACACTGGGTGTCAGTATCCTGCTGGACAAAGGAAATTCAGCTAAAAGGTAAGACATGAGATGGAAGGGACAGCAGATGGTGCTAGGCCAGAAATGATTGAAGCTGATCTTAAAAAAAGTAAGCAGGAAACAGAGGAGGAGATACTTAGAAAAGGTATTGCTCAAGATTTGAGATTGTGGGGCCGGGGAGTTAGCTCAGTGGTTCCGGCGTCTGTCTTGTAAGCGCAAGGTCCAGGGTTCAATTCCCCAGCAACCACATACAATACTGGGCATGGAGACTCATGCCCAGCAGCAACCAGTACCACATACCACAGTGCCGGGCATGGTCGCTCACGCCTGTAATCCCAGCACTCCGGGAGGCAGAGGCAGGAGGATTGCTGTGATGTGAGTTGGAGGCTGAGCTCAGGGCCAGCCTGAACCACAAAAGTGAGACCCTGTCTCAAAAAAACCTAAAAAAAAAAAAAAATTTGAGATTGTGAAATGAGGGAAGTGTAGAAAAAGACCATGGGAATCAGGAGCTAAGATGGGTGAAGGGTGAAGAGTGAGGCCGAGGCAGAAGACTTGAGGTGACGAGGTAACGACCACTCCCAGACAGTGACATCAGAGGGAAGGGCCAGGGAGAAAACAGTGAGGCCACAGCACAGAGAGGGTTGAGAAGATGAGAAGCCTACAGATGACAGAGTAGAAGCATGCAGCAGGGGATCGGCTGGCAGACCGGAGCCTGTGGGAATCAGCAGGGAAGGAGGAAGAACAACGGTATCAAAACAGCAACGAAGACAGGAGGACAAGCACCTCTTATCACAACCTGTGAGTCAAAGGGTCAAGGGTGCTTAGAGAAGACCTGCCTGCGAGGGTCAGAAAGGGCCTCCTGGGAAGCAGGTTCCACTCAGAAACCCTGCTGAGAGGGTGATAAATCCAGTCTTTCCACAATACTCAGATCCATCTACGAAAGCTTACTGTGCTGCCTTCTAAACTGAAAATAAACCTGTTTGAATATAATTTTCATTACCTAAAAGTTGACATTTGCCTGACTATTAAAGTAACTGGGATTCAAACTTGGGATCTTTATTTGGAATTAATACAAAATAGCTAGTGCATGGATATATTTTAAAAGTATGTGCTGAAGATTTTTCTCCTAGGATTTGTCTTCTGTTGCAAAGTTGCACCAACTTCATAATGCAGATTGGCTGAACCCCTAGACTGGAGACTTAGCATCTTTACCACACACCAGTACTTACTTCACAATGCCGTAGCCCAGGCTCACAATGATCACAAGCAGGCGGGCCAATGTCCTTTTTACCGCAGATATTAACTCCGCAAATATCAAGAGACCTTGGGCTGAGTGTGAAAAAAACAGTTTACTGTGCACATCTATCTGAAGGACTCCCAACCAAGATTCTAAACAGGTCCTATGTATTAATAAATTCTGTCCTCAGACTGACTGACCACAATTAGCAGTCATCTAATCCAACTAGTGTTTGGAAATTTCAAGGGGGAGGTGATTCACTACCTCCTAAAGATTTCACTGCAAATCCAACCAGTTCCACCAGACCCAGCTTCCTTTCGTCAGCCTGAAACCTGTCTCCCTGAGCTTCTCTCTTCTGGCATCTTCCCTTACGGCTACACAAACTGCCCCTTCCTTTTGTCCTATAAATATCTGACAGCCATAATATCGCTGAGTTCTTTCTTCTCCAGGATGCCTCCATCGTTAGTCCATGTAAAGTATATTCGCTGAGAGATTACTTGCCCGGCATGTGCCATGCCCTAGATTCAATCACCACACTGCAAAGAACCAAGTAAACTAAAGTATTCACTTGGCTCCTACTGTGTGGATACAATAGTACCTGAGCCCTTGATCTCTGTTTGTCTATTGAAGCCTGGTCTCTAGTTAAGCCATGTAAACAGAACTAAGGTGCTAAGCGCTGGATGTAACACAACAGGTTGTACTTGGAGGAAAGTTGGCCTAACCTATACTCTGGGAAGGTGTAAGCAGGTCGCAGAAAAGCCAACAAAAGGTGACATGTAGCAAAACTTTGTAGGCTGGCCCCAAACTCGCTAAGTAGCTCAGGCTAACTTTGAACTCAGTAGTCCTCCTACCTCTGACTCCTGAGTGCTGGGATTATAGGCATGAGCCATCAAGCTGGCACTGTGGAATGTGTTTTCTGGGGATTAGGGATCAAACTTGGGACCCTGTGCTTGTCAGGCAGATGGTAGAACTACTGAGCTAAATCCCTGGCTCCTCACTTTTTTTTTTCTGTTTTAAGACAAGGTCTTGCTTTGTAGTTCAGGCTGGCCCTGAACTCACTGTTAGCCCAGGACAGCCTTGAACTCACAGCAATCCCGCTTCTGCCTCCTGAATGCTGGGATTATAGGTGAGTTCTGGGAATAAAAGTGTGAGCCACCATGCCTGGCACTGTGATATGTTGTACCAGGGCTTGAATTTGGGACTGTGTACTTGCCAGGCAAACACCAAAACCGCTGAGCTAAATCCCCAGCCCCTTAACTCATTTTTTTTTTTCTGGGCTATCTAAAAATAAAATCTACTGAAAATATGTACCAAGATCCTTTTTAACTGGTCACTTAGAAGTGTAATTTTAGAGCACCATGAGCTTTTTTGAGCTTTCTCTCTTCTCAAAGTTTTACAGGTGGAACAGAACATCTACTTCTCTGGCCTGTTAGAGATCTAGCTTGGGAAAATTGGGGGCACACATCTGCAGTGTCCCCATGTTACATATTCCACTGTGTGAATTGTGAGGGTGCCACCCCTGGTCATATGAAGCTCTTACAATGATTTTAGGTCTGCCCTAATTTTCCTTTTCTTTTTTAGAGAAAAGAAGACTGGAAGAAAAGAGAAAACTTAAAAGGACTGGCTGTATCTGAAGTGCCTCTGTCTAGAATTGTGTGTTCTTTAATTATATCTGAGCCTCAGGAAATAAGAATTCTTTTCAGGAGGAAAAGCAAAGGGGAAGTTAACAAGAAGAAAAATAGAAAACAAAAAGAGTACAATGCTTGCCCAGATCAGAACTACACTCTGACACTCTCTTCTTGGCTTCATTCCTCTTCATCTATGAGTATAATGTCCCAGATGTGGGACATACCACATCTGTTCACTGATGCTAAGAAACTCCTACATCGTACTCTAGATTGATACAGTCACAACTTACTTGACAGTCCAGTGTTGTTGATGTTTTGATATTCAGAATAAAAAACTGCTTTTTCAAGCATTCCTAGGAAAATAACAGCTGCAATCCAGAACTGTATTCTTAATATATCTTTCCAGTAACAGGCAGACCACATCAGCCAGAGCACGCCATACAATATATAAACAATACACATCACCATGTAGAACTGTAGGAAGAGAAGCAACATTAGTCAAACTTTTTTGATCATTTCAAAGATGGAATTTCTTTTTCTTTTTGTACTGGGGTTTGAACTCAGGAACTTGCATTTGTGAGGCAGGCACCAGAAACACTGAGCTAAATCACTGACCCCCAGAGTTGGCATTTTTCAACTTAAGAACAGTCCTGTATTTTCTGGTCACTCTGGAGCCAGGTATATTATTAGCTATGAAGAGAGTATTACTACCAAGTTACTAAGATTTGAAGTTGAATAGTTGGAATACAAAGTTCACTTTAACAAAGGAAAACTTTCCGGACGTGGGGTCTCACACCTGTAATCTCAGCACTCAGGAGGCAGAAAGATTGCCATGAGTTCGAGGCCAGCCTGAACTACATGGTGTGCCAGACTGAACTACAAAGCAAGACACTATGAGAGAGAGAGAGAGAGAGAAACACAGAGACAGACAGACAAAGAGAGAGAGATAGAAACAGAGAGACAGAGACAGACAGACAGACAGATTGAAAATATAAAATAAAGGAAAACTAGGCTTGGGATATAGCTCAGTGCTAGAGTGCTTGCTCACCATGTGTGAACTCCTGCATTACATCTGCAGTATCACCAAAAAGAAAAAGAGGAGAGAACAAAAGAAAATACTTACAATCATTAAAGGCCAATCTGATGCAGAGATATATCCATGAGGCCCCATCATAGAAAGAGAAACTGGCGACAGCAGCAAAAGGGACAGAAAAGAAATTAAAGGGTTAATTTTCACATATACATATGAGGTATTAGATAATCATATAGTCTTATCAAGATCTATTTATGTATATACACGCTGTTAAAAAGATTGCACTGACTTTAATATTACACAGAAGAAAACTAGTACTAGTTACCAAACCAGACCCCAGACTGCCACTCTTACTAATTTACTGATCTCACTAAGGACCTTCTCATCCATAATGCAATTTGAGATAAATCAGTGACCCCTAAGAAGGCAATAACAAATAGGCCTGCAAGACAGGGACAGATAGGGCTGGGCAAGAGTTGTACCAGCCAACCAGCAGGGACTTAGAAATCTCTGCTGGCATCTGGGGAAGGGCCTAATGGTTGGGAAAGCAAAGTGCACAAAACTAGTCTGAATGTCCCCCAAATTCACATTGAAATTTAATCCTCATTGTGGTGGTATTAACAAGTACGGTCTTGGGCTGGGGCCACAGCGAAGTGATAAAACACTTTTCTTTTTTTTTTGAGACAGGGTCTGAATCCTCCTGCCTCTGCCTTTCGAGTGCTGGGATTACAGACATGAGTCATCACACCCTGCACTGTGGTATGTGGTACTGATTGCTTCCGGGCGTGAGTCTCCACACCCAGTATGGTATGTGGTTACCAGGGATCGAACCTGGGCCCTTGCACTTGCAAGACAGGCGCCAGAACCACTGAGCCAAATCCCCGGCCCAGAAATCCATTTCTTAAAGTTATGTTTTTAACAGAAAATGGACATTCAGTTGAATAACAAAATAGAACACATAAAATACAAACAGTGAACAAATACACATGCAGTTTAACTATACCATTCAAATTCCAGCTGGCATCTGTCTTTTCTGTTTTAATAGAAACAATGAAGATATGAAACCCATCTCTCTGTGTTCTTGCGACAACATCCTGAAATAGATGGGAAAATCTGTTATTTTTTAACAAATAGCTACATAAAATATAATTACTCAATTATTGACCACATTGTAATTTTTGGTAATTTAGATTACCCTGAACAAGGAGATGAAAGAGAGAAAAGGAGTGGTAGGGAAGATAGATAACACCCCACTTTTTTTTTAAGCACCATCTTCTTAGACCCAGATGGGTAGAGGAAGAAAAAGGGTCATCTCACTCTTCAAAATCTTCTACCTTTCAAATTTCTATAAGTTTTCCCCTATTACTACCATTTTAAGTTTCTATATTATCATTCAAATATTGTTCTCATATATTATCTACTATTATCATGCGTTCAGTCTTAACTACGCATGTTTTTTAACAAGGGAGCTGAGACAAAAGAAAGACAATGTTGTAAGATGCGTCAGACTAAGTATAGCAACCTCTCAGTGTCAAAGGGGATTGATTCTAGGATCCGCTCCCAACACACACCACCCACTGGATACTAAAATCCATAGGTGCTCAAGTCCTTCATACAAAATGGCATGGTGTTTGCATATAAACTATGCACATCCTCCTATATATTTATCTATAGATTACCTGCAATACCTAGTATAATGTAAATGCAATGCAAGGGCTAATGAGAACAAAAAGTCTGTACGTGTTCAATACAGATTTTTCTTTCCAAATATTATGGTCTACCATTAGTTTATCTATGGATGTGGATCCAAGGATGAAGATTCTAAAGGTACCAAAGGCCAAGTTTAAGTAGAATACATTACTCAACTTTCTTCAAGTATTGTGTTATTTGTGGCCCCTCTATGAAACAAAATGGCCACTGTAGAGTCTACAGGTCTCCAATGGTCCCACATAATTGGACCAAACTCGTCACATGCTACCGCCCCCATATTTTTTATTACTTTCTACTCCATAAAATATAGTTGGCACAGCCTGTCCCAGCCACTGCAGTGAATGCCTGTTCACAACCATCAGATTCTCTTTAGGATGGCTGAGGAGGAAATCTGAAGAGTCACAGTAAAAAATGAACTCTGCTAAACTTTTTGGTCCCTTCATATAACTCTTCCAGTCTTCTCAGTCTCAGAATTCCCCAAAATACCAAATTTCCCAACCCCACCCTCTATATGACATTCATGCCTTCTTTTATAACTGTAATATCAGTGGTTTACTGCTATGTAATCTTGCACATTCAGAAGTAGAATTCTATTTATTCAAGAAAAGAAAGGCTGGAGCACAGTACTGGGCATGGTGACTCACGCCCACAGCAATCAGTGTCACATACCATAGTGCAAGGCATGGTGGCGCACACCTGCAATCCCAGCACTTAGGAAGCAGAAGCAGGAGGATTGCTGTGTGTTCGATGCTTGTGTGGGCTACATATTGAGTTCAGAGTTAGCCTGAACTACAAAGCAAGACCCTGTCTAAAAAAAAAAAAAAGCTGCTTATTTTGGAGACAGGGTCTAATTATATAGTAAAGGCCAGCCTTGAACTGATTATACGGATTACATAGACCATGGTGGCTGAACTTGTGATTTCCATGTCTTAATTTCCAAAGTACCAGGACTACAGGCATGCACTACCAAGGCACTGCCCCAGAAGATAATCTTGTATGACAACTTAGAAAGATTTTGATATAACAGTTATATACTTGCAACAATATACCAAATTTATATGTAGTGTATGTGTGCATATTTAAAACATTGTTTTAAATAGTTTTTCTTTTCCAATTTTAATAACTCCTACCATTCTGTCCATTGGCAAGATTTTTTTCAATTTTAGTGTAATTTGTATATATTTTAAGGACAAATAAAATGGTTTACCATTGATCCTTCCTGATCTGAAATATTTCTGCCACTTGTTAGCTCTTTATTCTGAAAAACAAAGAAACAAGAGAGTAAAATAATTCTATTGTTCCAGTTCTTTGTAGAAAAGTTTTGATAATAGAAAGTGTTACAAGAAAATAAAGATAAAACATTGGAGAACACATCCCACTGTACTTTGAACATTAGTAACTAAATTCCAATTTTAACACTTATTTCCTTAATAGTCTGTTTACTATTAGGTAGTAAACTATTAGCGGGACAAGTATAGGAAGAAAAGGAAGTTCTAGCACCTAAAATATTCTGTGCTCGCTCTGGATCTACTCAGATGTGCTGCTTTTAAAAAAATTCATCCAGGGGCTGGGGATTTAGCCTAGTGGTTCTGGCGCCTGCCTTGCGAGCCCAAGAGCCCAGGTTCCAAGCCTGGTAACGACATACAACAATGTCAGGCATGGAGACTCACGTGCTCCAGCAATCAGTATCACACACCACAATGCCAGGGCATGGCAGCTCATGCCTGTAATCCTCCCACTTGGGAAGCACAGGCAGGGAGGACTGCTGTGAGTTCAAGGCTTGCCTGGGCTACATAGTGAGCTCAGGGGCCAGCCTGAACCACAAAGTGAGACCCTGTCTCAAAAACCAAAAAACTCCAAAAACAACAGCAACAAAATCATCCAGGTATGTACTTATGTGTGCTTTTCTATTAATACTATATACTTATACATGATTTTTTTTAAACTCCCTTAAATTTTTACTAACAACATTTTCACCTCATAATTTTCAGAAGAAGGAAAATAAGTTAAAAACTCACAGCCTTTGAGGAAATCAACAAATGGGACCTCATTCTTTTAAAAAGCTTCTGCACAGCAAAGGAAACCACCAACAGTGCAAACAGGCAACCAACAATGTGGGAAAAAATCTTTACCAGCTGTTCCTCAGATAAAGGGCTACTATCTAGAATATATAAAGAGCTCAAAAAATCAGTCCACCCAAATTTAATGACCCAATTCAAAAATAGGCATCTGAAATGAATAGATATTTTTCAGAGGAAGAAGAGCAGCTAAGAAGCATATGAAGAAATGCTCAACATCATTAGTCATTCGAGAGATGCAGATGAAAACAACATTGAGATTTCATCTCACTCCACATAGAATGGCTGCCATTTCAGAATCAGCCAATGGCAAATGTTGGCGAGGCTGCAGAGAAGAAGGAACCCTTCTCCACTGTTGGTGGGACTGTAGACTCGTACAA
>PVIR01014372.1:0-40389 GCA_004026965.1 Petromus typicus | reverse complement strand
TTGCTTTTTCTCAATAACTCTCTCTTCTTAACCATAGAGGAAAGCAAGACTTCTCAGGACCAAGAATCTCCATGCCCATGTGATACACATGACACTGCCTAAATCCCACTACAGGGATGGGGGGGGGGCACCAGGCCAGTTTGCGGTGCTCCAGACCACAGAACGGAGGGGCAGGTTTCCTCACGTAGAACTAAAGGCAGTTCTGTGCTGAGAAGCATTAAAAGGCTTCTGTGGGCAACAGCTGCTCTGAGTGGCAGCTGGGCATTTTGATAATAAAAGAGGGTACAACACTCCTTAGCTTTTCACTTCTCAGTTTCATGTTTAGGAAGTATTAAAGGGGAAAGGAGGGGAAGTGATTCTTATCTCCCTTTGAGAGTGAAACTGGAAGTCTTATGGATAAAACTGAAGGGTTTAAGAGTGCGATAGATATTGTGAAATAGAAAATATTTAAAGGAAACATAGTAATGAGGGGAAAGAAAAAATATGCTAAAAAAACCCCTATGTGTATGGGGTGGGGGTTTGTAGTGTGAATAGGGGAATGGGTAAAAATGAGATTAACTTGTGTCATATACTGATACAAATTCCCAATGTTAAGTGTGATTATAATGTGCATATAAAATGTACCAATAAAGAATTCAATTTAAAAAAATTAAAAGTACAAAAATTACAAAAAAACAAACAAACAACAAAAACAACTGAAGGGTTCTTGGCAGAGCTAAGGAGTTAACTGACTGTAGTCCATACACCCTTGAGTTTTTTAGAGGGTGCCCACAGCGCCAGTGCTGAGGCAGGCACCTTGGGAAATATTTGACTTTGTCATAACTAAGGAGCTGGCCTGGTGTATTCTAGTTCCCACCTGAGTCTGACTTCATTAATGAGATGGGTAGCTCGGGAGAACAGAACTTTGAATCTCTGCATACCACAAAGCAAGGAGGGCATCAAAAGAGTCCACAGCTGTGCCTAGTTAGCTCTAGCTACCTGGGGTGCTTCTCAGAGTCCAGGGTACCCTACAGGTTAATGGTGGTAAGAGGAGGCATCACCCTTCAGGACCCAGCTTGGCTCTTCCACCTTGGCCTTCCTCCTCTCCACCCAATAACTGACCCACCTTCTTCAAGAGTGGTGCATATGTCTCCACAGAAGTGTAGAGTGGTGACTCTAAAAGGAGCCCTGGAACTGGCTGGTGACAATGACTAGCTAAAGAAACTATCCCAAGGGTAAACTTCAGAGTGTGTTTGTTCTTTACAGTTGTGCTCTATTCTACTTTATCCAGAAAACAAAGGCTGAAGATAAAAGAGAAGAGGAAGGAGGGACAGGAAGAAAGGAAAGAAGAAGAAAGGAAAAGCTTTGCAAAGGAGGAGACAAACATGAAACAGCTGAATGACAGCACAGCCTTCACAGTCTCTCAGCAACTTGTACCGTAAGTGCCTCCCCCAGATTAAAGCAGCCCTTTTATTAAATGGGCCCAATTTATAATGAGTCATTTTTAGTGGTCTAGGTGAAACATAATGTACCTTTGTGAGCTTAATAAAGAGCATAAACAGAAGTGTTTGCATTTTTCACGGGCTGAGACTGCATGAGAAACAGAATTTGTCAACCTAAAGTGACAAGAATAGTCTAGAAAGGTCAGTTTTCCTGATATAACAAATGATTTTTCAATCAAAGAACAGGATGGGGGAAGTCTGCCTATTTTTAACAAGTTTGTGGTTTTGTTGTCAGAGTTGGTATGCATTTACTGAGTGCCTTTTATTTATCTGGGGACATAAGCAAGTGTTCCTGACCTCTTGGCTCCCTTGGGTGAAGACTTGCATTTCCTTCTGTGAAAATATAAGGGAATGGACTTTGGTGAATAAAACACAGCTCAGCTCAAATACTAAGTTTTAACTGGAAAGAAATCACAAACACAACCCTTAAGACCTATACTATATATAACTATAAAGTCTCCCGACAGTTTCATTATAAAAACAATTTCATTACAAAAAACTTGTAGTATACAAAAGATAACTTGAGTCTGGGGAAAGAACTAATTGGTCTACCAGCCCCTGAACTGGGGAATGCATGATGGAAGGAACCCCCTTTTCAGTAGACTTAAAAACGATTTAATAAGAAAGAGTAAAGGGACCATGTCTGAGATCATTATTAGGAAACATAATTTAAGGCAGTAAAAAGTATCTATATATCCTAAAATTAAATGGGGAAAATGTTTATGGCCCTCAGATTTACAGCTCCTCTAAAGAATCTCTTGATCTAATCTCTGAAGTCAGACAGCCCTAGATACAAATCTTTGGCCTCCTCTTACCATTTGTGTGACTTTAGGGAAGTTGCTTATCTTCTCTACAATTAAATCCTCTCATTTTAAAAGGGTAATGACTCCCCTCAAAGGACTGAATGACTGAATGATGATAGTTGCAAAGCACTTGGCACAGTGCTTTGTACATAGTAAGTATTTAATGAATAATAGGGTATCATTAAAAAAGCAGAGGCTTCCATAGTCCCTGAAGTCTCCCTTCTAAGTCCAGTGTACAGGTTTAGACTATGTGGCTAAGTCTAGATTCCTGTCTGGATTAGGTATCCTGTTTTTATAGCATCCTGGGTAATCTTTTGTTGTTGTTGTTTAACTTGTTTGCTACCATCGCTATCCCTTAGCCCTCTCACATCCCTAAACAGTTCTCTTAGTGCAGGGACTGTCTTCATCAGCCTCTATATCCACAGCCCCTAATGAAGTGTCTGGCACATGGACACAGAGTAAGTGTTGGTTGAAATGAAACCAAAAATCTATGTCATTAGTTGACACTGTTAATCTCATTTTTCTTCTTGGGGTAGAGTTGGAATTAGGAATGATGGACAGAGACATGGCTCTATATGCTAAGGAGGGGTTTTCTTAGACTTGTGGCAACCATCACCAGAGATAGTGTCATCCTTATATAAGGGGTTCATTACAAAGGGTAAATTCCTCAAATCAATGTAACTTAGATTGATATAAAAATGGAAGGGGAAATCCAGCCCAGTGGTACATGTCTGTAGTCCCAGCTATTCAGAAAACTGAAGCAGCAGGACCACTCAGAGTCCACAGGATTTTTGGTTTATGTTTTGTTTTGAGACAGCATCTCACTTTGTAGTCCAGATGTCCTTGAACTTACTATGTAGCTTGGGCTGGCTTGGAACTCACTGTGATCCTCCTGCTTTAGCCTCCCAAGTTCTGGGATTATAAGCATGTGCCTTCATACCTACCTCTAGAGCCTGCAAGTTTGAGGCCAGCCAGAGCAATATAGAGAGGCCCCATCTCACAAAAAGAAAAATAAAATAGGCCTTCTGTGCTAGACCCATATATGGCCCCTCTATCCTGTGATGAGTTTTATTGTTTTGTTTTGTTTTTACTATAGGGCTTCCACGAGAATGAATAGTGGCCCTTCTTATGTTAGCTTCACCATGTTTGCATTCTCTCATAAGATATCTTATTACCTTTATCATTCTTGAATTTATCTGTGTTCTTCTTGAACATGTTTGTATTTTCTATCCTATGCTATCTATTTGCGTAACAAGTTACTCAAGTTGTCTGTGTAAACAGTAGGTTTGACAATAAATTCTAAATTTTTTTCTAAGCTTTAATGGATATCTCCTTGTATTAATAGTGTATTTTATAGAATTGAACAAGTCCATGTTCATACTATATGCATTATCGCCTTATAAACCCCTGGACCTCTCCAAACATTAGCTAAAGCAAATGCAACCACATTTTATTCAATTTCATGAGGTTTTAAAATTTCAATCATTGTATTAAAATGAAGCGCAAGGACCCTGGTTCTATCCCGGGTATCCACATAACAGTACTGGGTGTGGAGACTCACGCCCAGCAGCAACCAGTACCACACACCACAGTGCCGGGCGTGGTGGCTCACGCCTGTCATCCTAGCACTCGGGAGGCAGAGGCAGGAGGATTGCTGTGATGTGAGTTGGAGGCTGAGCTCAGGGCCAGCCTGAACCACAAAGCGAGACCCTGTCTCAAAAAACCTTAAAAAAAAAAAAAATGAGGCTGCTCAAAGATTCTGAATTATCAAACAGGCCGGTTAACTGAAAGCACTCCAAATAGTCATGTTTTTATGTTCACTTGGAGCATTTCATGGGTTTTTAGTAAATAAAAGCAATTTCATTATAAATTTTTCTCCTTTAAAAGATTTTTCCTGTGGTCTCTAAATTTTGAATTAACCAGATTTATTTTATTGGTACTGAAGAATCAACCCAAGGCCTTGGCACTGAGATACTTACCTAGAATTTTTTTACTTTTTACTTTGAGACAGTGTCTTGCTGAGTCACTAAGTTGTCCAGGCTGTACTTGAATTTGTAATCCCCCTGCCTCAGCCTCCCAGAGTGCTGGGATTACAGGTGTACACTGCCACATCCAGCAAACATAACCAGGATTTAGTGTAACCCTACTCTTCTGTGGTCAAAGATTTTATTCACTGGAATGTCCCCTAGTGGTCTAGATGTTGCAGACTTGGTACTCAGCCTGTGACATATCTGCGATATGGTAGAACTTTTAAGAGGGGGGCCTAGTGAAAAGAAGTTAAGTCAGTGAGAGCATGTCCTTGAAAGAGACATGGGGAACCTCGACTCTTCCTGTTTATCTTTGTCACATCCTGGATTCCATGAGATGAACAGGCTTCGTGCACCATGTACTACTGCCATGATGTATGGTGTCACTATAGGCCCAAGCAACAGGGCCAAATTACTGTGACTGAGACCTCTGAAACTATGAGTCAAAATAAGCTTTTCCTCCTAAGTTGTTTATCTCAGGTTATTTGTCATAGCAAAGGAAAGCTAGCACAGTCACTATATACACCTAAAGTACCATTTCATTTGTTCTCTCAAAGTGCCTCATTTAGTGTTCCACACGCAGTAAGCCCCTAATTTTAATTATGTGTCTTTTTTGGTTCTGTTTTTCTGCACTTAGTCTCAGCTCAAAGGAAAAGGGAAAGTGCAAATTTGGTAACACTATTTCTGAACTATGTGATAATAGGACAAAAGGGGAGGGGATGTTATAAAAATAGTTTTTCTTTGTTGTCTTAGGAAATCTGAAGAAAGTAAAGAGACTTCCTTGTTGCAGGTTTGTTTTACCTGCTTGTGTGCTTCAGAATGCTCTTTTCCTAAAGAATAAGGATAAGCCTTTCCCTGTCCAGAGGAATGGATAAAGCCACTGTTGGACAGAGATCCATTGTAATGTATTAAAGAACTGCCATTTACCAGCCAATTTATCTCGTCCTCAATATAGTTTAAGACAATTTGGTCCTATCTTATTTCTTTTTCTTTTATTTCTCTGTTTCTTCCTTTCTGGGGCAATTCCCAGTCATCAAAATCTCCTATTATTTCCTGCCTATTTAGTCTTTACTTTATTTAATGGTACCCCCACACCCTGGCTACGCATATACATTATGAAAACAATAGAATAGTGCTACCCCTGAGCTGAGGGAGAGATCAAGAGACCTTGAGCAACAGCCATGGGAATAGAGTTCTTTCTCCAAACATACCTGAAAGTCATAGGCAGAATAAGGTGGCAGGTGGGGTGGACTATGGTAGTAGGTATTATATGATGCCACTTGAGGGCGAGCATAGTAAGAAACAGTAGGATGAGTATTTTCAACAGAACAGTTCAGTGCTGGAAGAGTAGGATTCTGGAGAAAAAACATAAAATAGAAACAACATAAGTAATCAACATAGGACAATAGCTAAATAAAGAGTGATACAACTGTACTATGCAATACCCACACTGCTGTTGAGAAATGATGATGTAGACCTGTATTTTGTAACAAAGAAAGTCGTCCAGGATATATTGCTAATTTTTTAAAAGCTATTGTGTTGAACTGATATAGCATGAACCCAATTTATGTGAAAAAAGACTCAAATAATTATATATAGTATATAATGTTATGTACCCATATACATGTGCACAATTATATATAAGTGAAAATAAATTAATTTGGAAAGATTTCCAAGTTGTTATTAATTGTGGTTTTCTCTGAGGAAGGGAGCTGTATTAGGAAGAAAATAGAGGCTCTTAACTCTCTATTCTATGTGAAACATATTTTACAATTAGTATGTATTGTATTACTGCACCCCAACTTTTTAATTTGAAAAATCCAAATCCATAGAAAAATTTAAATTATTTATGTGATTTTTTAAATAAAAGAACTAGAAATTTAAAAATAAGACTCAAAATACAAATTGTCAAATAGACAAAGCTGAACAGACTACTGCTTTCTTGCCTTGACAGAATGCATTCAGTCACAAAATACTTTGTAGTAGTTGGAGAACTCTTACAAAACTTACTAGGGGGTTCTCTAGAAAACATGAAAAATATTCATTTCTTTTTAAAAATACATACCTACTTTAATAATCACAACAAATCAGCTGTTTTTCTGGAGTGTTTTAAACACATTTGGCATGCAGCCCACATATACCAGTATTGTCTGGTTTTCAGTATTTTATTTAAGGGTCCACAATGTATTGTGTTCACAAAATAACACTATTTGAGAATGATCAATAGCTTTCATCTATATTCCCTCAAAAACACTGCATACTGGTCATTCATACTAATCTACATCACTGAAAATAACTGATGATAATTCACAATTATACCTCTACGTAGACATTATAATTGATTTAAAAGGCAAAGGATTGCCCTGCTCTACAAACCAGCAGGTCAAGTTCCCAACCCTGAAAACTGAGAAAAAATGTCCAATGTAGTCACCATAGCCATGTATTTGGCCTGTTTATACCCATGCTTAAGCATTAAATGTGACCATATAGACTGCTGAAATTTAACTCACATAGTAGAGACAAAATGCAAAAGAACCTGAAGAGGTGTTGGGATTTCAATAGCACACACTTGAAACACTAAACAACTCAGATATTTCTTTTTTTTTAATTGAAATCTTTATTGGTACTTTACATATACACATCATGATTGCACTCCACAACGGGGATTTGTACCAGTATAAGACACAACTTAATTCTCATTTTTTCCCATAGCCCTACCCAACCTACCAACCCTTTATGTACATAAAATTTGTTTCCATTCTTTTTTGTTATAATCTCATTATTTTCGCCCTTCACCCTATTTCACTGAGTATTTTCTATTTCACAATATATAACAAACAATTCTAGAACTCATTTACATCTTTATTTTCTCATACCAGAGAAAAGATGCGATATTTACCTATCTGTGACCTATTTGTTTCACTTACGAGGATATCCTCTAGGTATGTCCATTTAAGTATAAATGATTCAAACTTATCGTTTTTTATGGCAGAGTAATACTCCATTGTGTAGAAGAACCACAGCTTTTTTATCCAGTCTCCAGCTGATGGACATTTGGGTTGTTTCAAAGATGTAGCAATCACAAACTGAGCTGCTATAAACATGGGTGCATATATGTCACTGTGATATGAGTCTTTTAATTCTTGTGTGTATATACCTAGCAGGGCAATGGCCGGATCAAATGGGACCTTCAATCCTAGCTTTTTGAGGAATCTCCAAACTGATCTCCACAGGAGTTGTACGAGTCTACAGTCCCACCAACAGTGGAGAAGGTTCCTTCTTCTCCGCAGCCTTGCCAACATTTGTGGCTGGCTAATTCTGCAATGGCAGCCATTCTTTGTGGAGTGAGATGAAATCTCAGTGTGGTTTTCATCTGCATCTCTTGAATGACTAATGATGTTGAGCATTTCTTCATATGCTTCTTAGCTGCTCTTACTTCTTCCTCTAAAAAATATCTCTTCATTTCAGATGCCCATTTTTGAATTGGGTCTTTAAATTTGGGTGGGCTGATTTTTTTTGAGCTCTTTATATATTCTAGATAGTAACCCTTTGTCCGAGGAACAGCTGGTAGAGATTTTTTCCCACATTGTTGGTTGCCTGTTTGCACTGTTGGTGGTTTCCTTTGCTATGCAGAAGCTTTTTAAAAGAATGAGATCCCATTTGCTGATTTCTTCTGCCAATTCCTGTGCTATAGAGGTTTTGTTCATGAAGTCTTTCCCTAAGCCAATGTCTTCAAGAGTTTTACCTAACCTGTTTTGCAGCAGGTTTAGAGTGTCTGTTTTAATATTTAGGTCTCTTAACCACTTTGATTTTAGCTTGGTACACAGTGAAAGAAATAGATCTAGTTTTAGTCTTTGGCAAGTAAAAGCCCAGTTTTTCCTTCACCATTTGTTAAAGAGGCTATCTTTCCTCCATTGAGGATTTTTGGCTCCTTTGTCAAAGATGAGGTGGTTCAGTGTGTCTGAGTAGTTTCTGGATCTTCTAGTCTACTCCACTGATCCTCAGGTCTGTTACTTTGCCAGTACCATGCAGTTTTTATCATGGTGGCTTTATACTATAGTTTCAGGTTCGGAGTTGTAATATCCCCCACCACGTCCCTGTTGCTTAGAACTGCTTTTGCTATTCTAGGTCTTTTGTGGTTCCAGATGAAAGTTTGGATTTTTTTCTCTCGATCTGTGAAACATGCTGTTGGCATTTCAATCGGGATTGTGTTGAATCTGTAGAGTAGTTTTAGGAGTATAGCCATTTTGATGATACTGGTTCTTCCTATCCAGGAGCAAGGTATGTCTTTCCATTTTTTGATATCATCTTCTTTCTCCTTTTTCAGAGTGCTATAGTTTTCAGAGTAGAGGTCTTTCACCTCCTCTGTTAGATTGATTCCTAGATATTTTATATTTTTGGGTGCTATTGTGAAAGGGACTGACTCCCCAATTTCTATCTCAGTGGGTCTACTGTTGGTGTGTACAAAAGCTATTGATTTTTGAATGTTGGCATTGTAACCAGCTACATGGCTGAAATTGGCGATTAGGTCCAGCAGTTTTTTAGTTGAGTTTTTAGGATCCTCTAACTAGAGTATCATGTCATCAGCAAATAAAGACAATTTAACTTCTTCTTTTCCTATCTTTATTCCTTTTATTTCTTTCTCTTGCCTAATTGCTATGGCTAATATTTCAAGAACTATATTGAACAGAAGTGGTGAGAGAGGGCATCCTTCTCTTGTTCCTGATCTTAGTGTGAAAAGTTTCAATTTTTGACCATTTAGTCTGATGCTGGCTGATGGCTTCTCGTAGATAGCTTTTATTAGTTTGAGATACAGACCATCTATTCCGATCTTCTGTAGGGTTTTGAACATAAATGGATGTTGTATTTTGTCAAACATGTTTTATGCATCAATTGAGATGACCATATGGTTTTTGTCCTTGAGCCTGTTACTATACTGTATAACATTTATTGATTTACGTATGTTGAACCATCCTTGCATACCTGGGATGAATCCAACTTGGTCAGGGTGTATAATCTTTTTGATAATTCTCTGTATTCTGTTTGCCAGTGTCTAATTGAGGATTTTTGCATTGATGTTCTTTAGAGATATTGGCCTGTAGTTCTCTTTTTTGGTTGGGTCTTTCTCTACTTTTAGAATCAGGATAGTGGTTCCTTCCAGGAATGAGTTTGGGAGTACTGCTTCCCTTTCAATTTCATTAAAGAGTTTCAGAAGTAGAGGCACTAACTCTTCTTTAAAAGTTTTATAGAATTCAGCAGTAAGACCATCAGGTCCAGGGCTTTTTTTTTTTTTAAATTGGCAAGTTTTTAATTACATTTTCAATTTCAGATTTATATTGGGGTATTTAACATTTCTATATCTTCTTTATTCAGCTTTGGGAGTTCATTTGTATCTAGAAATCTGTCCATTTCTTCTACAGTTTCCACTTTATTAAAGTATAAATTTTCAAAGTAGGTGTTTATTATCCTCTGGACTTCCTCTGGGTCGGTAGTAATTTCTCCGTTCTAATTCCTAATAGCATAGATATGAGCCTTTTTCTTCCTTTGTTTAATAAGCTTGGCTAAGGGTCTATCAATTTTGTTTATCCTCTCAAAGAACCAACTTTTGGATTCATTGATTATTTGAACTGTTCTCTTGGTTTCTATTGCATTAATTTCTGCCCTGATCCTTATAATTTCTTGCCTAGTGCGAGCTTTGGGTTTGTCTTGTTCCTCTCTTTCTAGTCACTTGAGGTTCAGCATTAAATTGTTTATTTGAGCTTGCTCCGTTTTCTGAATGTAGGCTTTCACTGCTATGAATTTTCCTCGTAGAACTGCTTTCATTGTGTCCCATAAATTTCTATATGTTGTATTGGGGTTATCGTTTAGATGTAAGAACTGCTCAATTTCTTCTCTAATTTCTTCTGTGACCCATTGGTTGGTCAGCAGAGTGTTGTTCAGTTTCCGTGTGTTTGTGAGGATCCTGGGCTTTCCATTGCCATTCAGCTCCAATTTCATGGCACTATGGTCCAACAGTATACAAGGGATAATTTTAATCCCTTTATGTTTGCTTAAACCTGTTCTATGAATGAGTACATGGTGTATTTTGGAGAATGATCCATGAGCAGCTGAGAAGAATGTAAATTCTGACTTTGTGGGGTGCAATACTCTGTAGGCATCTATTAAGTCCACTTGCTGAACAGTCTGGTGGAGCTCAAGGATTTCCTTATTGACTTTTTGTCCAGTCGATCTGTCTCTTTGTGACAGTGGGGTATTGAGGTCCCCTACTATTATTGTATTGGAGTTTATCTGGTTTTTCATGTCCATTAATGTTTGCTTTATATAGTTGGGTACATTAGAATTCAGAGCATAGATATTTAAGGCTGTTATTTCTTTCTCTTGGATTCTTCTTTGTACTAAAAGATAGTGTCCATCTTTATCTCTCTCTATCAGCTTTGGCTTGAAGTCTATTTTGTCTGCAAATAAAATCACCACTCCTGCTTTCTTGCTGTTTCCTGTCGCAAGGAGTATTGTTTTCCATCCCTTTACTTTTAGTCCATGGGTTTCTTTCTGAACTAGGTGTGTTTCTTGTATGCAGCAGATTGTAGGATCTTGTTTTTTGATCCACTCTGCCAGTCTGCATCTCTTAATTGGTGCGTTGAGTCCATTGACATTAATCGTTATGACTGATATAGGTAAATTTAGTGCTGCCATGTTTTCCTGTTCTTGGCTGTGTTATTCTACTTCTGCCCTTTCCCCATCAGTTTCTTTTTTGGCCCCATAGGTTGAGTCAGTTAGGTATCATGGATTTGTAACTTTCCTTATTTTTCTCCAAGATATTCTTTAGAATGCTTTGGAGCACAGATTTCATATTTGTGAAGCTTTTCAGGTGTTCTTTGTCATGGAAGTATTTTAGTTCTCCATCAATTTTGAAGGATAGTTTTGCAGGATACACTAGTCTGGGTTGGAAGTTGTTTTCCTTTAGGGCTTGGAAGACTTCACTCCAGGCTCTTCTTGTACTGAGTGTTTGAGTTGAGAAGTCCGCTGTGATCCTGACGGGCTTCCCTTGGAATGTAACTGTTTTCTTTTCTCTGGCTGCTTTCAGTATTTCATTCTTTTTTTTTTTTTTTTTTTTTTTTTTTTTTTTTTTTTTTTTTTTTTTTTTTTTTTTTTTTTTTTTTTTTTTTTTTTTTTTTTTTTTGATATCTGGGACTTTTATAATTATATGCCTAGGTGTAGATTTTTTCATGTCATGGGCATGTGATGTTCTGTATGCTTCATATATTTGTATGTCTAATTCTTTTCCTTTTCCTGTGACGTTCTCTGCCATTATCTCTGTGAATAGTTTTTTAATGTCTTTAGCATTGTCTCCTGTTTCCTCAGTGACTCCAATCAATCTTACGTTATTCTTCTTTGAGTCATCTAGGAGCTGTTGAATTGATTTTGCATTACCCCTTCCTTTTTTCCATAGAATATGCCTTTCCTGTTCATTGGTTGAGATCCTGTCTTCTAGGTCTGAAATTCGGTCTTCTGCCATATGCATTCTAATGCATAAACTTTTACTTTCTTTCTTAATTTCCTGGACTTCTGCTTGTAGGTGTTCAAAAGGTTCCATTGCTTTTGCTATCTTGGATTCTATCAACTCGATGATTTCCTCTTTAGCTTTATTAATCATCGTGTTGACTGTGTCCAATATCTTTGCTTTCATCTCAGAGATCAGTTCTGATTTCTATTTTACTAGATCTACTTTGGTTACCATTTCCTGGAGACGGGCCTTCAAACTTCTCTATTTCCCTTCCCCTCTGTTACCTTGAGTTGAGGATCTTTGTATCTGAGACTTTGAGTGCTTCCTCATCTCTGAGTTTTTGTCGTTGCTGTTGTGTTTGGCTTTGTAACTGCCCTATTTTCCGGCGATGTTTGCTGCAAGTCTCTTTACTCCTAATATTTAGGAACCTTAAAATATCAGTGTTTCCTGGGTTGTTCTTTACAGTCTGTATTGGGACCTAAAGAAAAACCCCTAGTTCTGGCACACCATATGAGGCACTCAAACAATACGGTCAGAACACTTTTTCCCATCTGCTTAGAGGCAGGAAGGTGTGGCTCCTACACTGCTATAACGGCGCTGCCTGAGGTTCCAAGAGGCCCGCCTGCTCACCAATACAGAGTCCCTGGGCTAGCTTGTGCAGTCGGCCTGGAGGCCGGTAGGCTACAGGCCCTGTGCAGCTGCAATAGTACTGGCTGACGTTCCAACAGGCCCACCTACTCACCAATACAGAGTCCCTGGATGTGCTTCTGGAGTTGACATGGAGAAAGTCAGTCTCTGGCCTTCCTTGGCTGCGATGTTGCGGGCTGCCGCTTCCCTGGCTCTGCCCTCTGTTATACTCAGTCCCTTTGCACTCTTCTGAAATGGGCCTGGAAGCCAGCATGCTCCAACCCCGGTGCGACTGCAATGGCACTGACCGCCACCTCCACGGTGCTGCCTACTGTTATACTCAGTCCCTGGGCATTATCCCAGCATGGACCTGGAGGCCAGCGAGCTCCAACCCCGGCGCAAGTGTGATGGCGCCAACCGCCACCTCCAACACCACCTCCACAGCGCTCCCTGCTGTTACACTCAGTCCCTGTGTGCTCTTCCAGGGTGGGCCTGGAGGCCAGTGAGCTCCAACCCCAGCGGGAGTATAATGGCACCAAACGCTGCCTCCATGGCACTGCCCACTGTGATACTCAGTTCCTTGGTGTTCCTCTAGGGTGGGCCTGGAGGCCAGGAAGCTCCAATCCTGACACAAGTGTAATCGCACCAAACCAACTCAGATCTTTCTATTTTTTTTTTCTTTTTTTTTTGAGACAGGGTCTCGCTTTGTAGTTCAGGCTGGCCCTGAGCTCAGCCTCAAACTCACATCACAATCCTCCTGCCTCTGCCTCCCGAGTGCTGGGATTACAGGCATGAGCCACCACACCCGGCACTGTGGTATGTGGTACCACATACCAGTATGGTATATGGTTACCAGGGATTGAACCTGGGCCCTTGCGCTTGCAAGACAGACGCTGGAACCACTAAGCTAAATCCCCAGCCCTCTATGTTTCTTTAATTAAGAGGCAATTGTAATACAAGATTTGAGGCAGTAATCTATATGAGTATGTGATTAATCAAATAGTGTACTTACCACCATGAACTTCGGTCTCATGTCATAATATCATTTTTTCCCTTCCTCCAAAGAATCACTTGCTCTTGAAGTAAGAGGCTTAAGGTACATTTTAACAAAAACTCATCTTACACCCTGCTTAAAAATGGAAGCTCCACTTATTTATAATAATATGTATAATAAGTAAAGTGTGATTTAGCAAATAGGCAAGTATCTCTTTCTTGAGGAGGAAGTTGTATTAGAAACTTGACTCTTTGTTTGCTTAAAAGAAAAGCATTTCATAAAAATATTTGAGAATTAGATCTATAAGAATTAGCCATATGAGCCAGGCCTGTTGGTAACAGCTGAGGTAGCTCTGGATGTTAGGGAGAAGACTTCCCTGGAACCCTAGGGTCCTAACCATCCAGGTTTCTTAGTGGGAAACCTGAGGAAGGGAATTAGAGTATCTTAATGATTTCTAGAATTCTCCTTTCAACATGCACAGACCTTTGAAAGGTTCATACCTTAAATCCCAGGGAACTGCCGTCTTCACTTTTAGTTACCACCTTTAAAACAATAGCATTTGGCAATAGGGAGAAGAGAGAATGGAAAAGAAGCCACTGATATAAGTGGGAGAGTTTCAAGGACAAGTTGTTTTAAGAACTTTGTACACTTTGTTAGGATCAACTTTCTTGTCTCTAAGAAGCTCTGCTTTTAATTTTTTTTCTAATACCCTACAAGTATACCATAGCATACTAACCTTTGAGATAGTTATAGAATTACCTACTTGGAATGGTTTGGCATAGGAGTAGAGTTAGGACTCCATTTTCTCCTATTCTAAGGAAAACTTGAGAAAAGGAACTTCTTGGAAACAGTTGCAAAGCTGTAATTCCTCATCTGGCTATCCTTTCTCACTATCACTATGGTTTGTAAAATGGCTCCTCAGACTTATAGAGCATGTTGAGTGGCAAACTGAGCTCAGTCATACTGTGAAAACATAGAGGACATGAAACATATTGTCACAGATGAAAAAGTGGTTCAGGTGATAAGGACAGCCAACAGGGTTAAGTTCCATGGTACAAATTTGCTCTTTTCACTGTGGCCATGGAGCAATAAAAACTGGTTCTAAGTACGATTTTAAAGGTAAAGTCCATCTATTCCAATTTTCTGTAGAGTATTGATCATGAATGATTGTTGGATTTTGTTGAATGCCTTTTCTGCATCTACTGAGAAGATCATCTGGTTTTTCCTTGAGTCTGTTAATGTAGTATATTACATTTATTGATTTACATATGTTGAATCATCCTTCCATCCCTGGGATGAATCCAACTTGGTCAGGGTGTATGACCTTCTTAATGACTCTCTGTATTCTGTTTGCTAGTATCTTACTGAAGATTTTTGCATCTATGTTCATCAGAGAGATTGGCTGGTAGCTCTCTTTTTTGGTTGCGTCTTTCTCAGATTTTGGAATCAAGGTGATGGTTGCTTCCAGGAATGAATTTGGGAGTATTGCTTCCCTTTTGATTTCAATAAAATCAATTTAAAAAGAAAAGAGGTTTGTATCTGTCCTTTTGAATTTAGACTATTAAAGTTAATTTACTGATGAAAAAACAAACAAGATTTTAAAGGTAGTAAAACAGGGGCCAAACATACAGAATTGCATCTATGTGTTTTAGGCTGCAGTTGCCAGTTCCCTACATCTGGTAAACCTTTGGTCTCTGACATTAGTTTAACCCCAAGTGGCAGATACAGAAGAGCCTCCAGACAGCAGGCCTCAGTGACATTCTTAAATCTCCCCTGTGATCATCACCATTTTAGAAATCGGTTTCCAAAGGTTCTGAAGAACAATAATGCAGTAAAAAGCTGTCGGTATAAAGTGATTGAAAGAGATAAAGGGCTTCATAAAATCTGTTGATTTAGGAAGCACGGCCATGGTAATAGAACTTTTTAAGTTAGTTTGCTGCTGGGCCGGAGAGTTAGCTCAGTGGTTCCGGTGCCTGTCTTGCAAGTGCAAGGGCCTGGGTTCAATTCCCGGTAACCATATACCATACTGGGTGTGGAGACTCACGCCCAGCAGCAATCAGTACCACATACCACAGTGCCGGGCGTGGTGGCTCATGCCTGTGGTCCCAGCGCTCGGGAGGCAGAGGCAGGAGGATTCCTGTGATGTGAGTTTGAGGCTGAGCTCAGGGCCAGCCTGAACCACAAAGCAAGACCCTGTCTCAAAAAACCTAAAAAAAAAAAAAAAACTTAGTTTGCTTCTAAAATTATTCTATAAAACTGTTTACACCTGTTATAAATAGGGAACAGTTTTATTGCTTCTGGAGCTTACAGCCCCAATCTGTTCCAGCTCTAATGAAAAATGATTTCTCTCAATAATCAGTAGCAAAGATTCCCCCAATTTACAAAAAGTCATTACCAGTGCATCATTTTGATTAATTTCCAAATATCGTCGGATATGAACTACAGTATGCATGTCCTTGATACTAAGCACAGGAAAGATTTTAAAAAGTCATCAAAGCCAAGTCTAATGAGAAAAATGAAAAAGTGCCAAATGTGTACAGTTCCTGGCATTTCTCACAAGGGATTTTTCTAACTACTGACCATAGAAGTTTGCATTTGTATAGTGAATGTAAGTGGATTTCACTTCATTGTTAATGTACAAGTTTTTGCTTCAAAGAGCTTACTTTATTTAAAAAAGATCAAGAAAGCTGCAGGATTAAAAAAAAAAAACCCAACAAATCCATGTCATGTGTTCCAATCTTGTTCTTCCTCTATCTGTAGTGCAACAGCACTGTGGTACAGCAGCCTCATTGGAAAGGTCTGATTTCAAAGACGTTCCTGAAACCTCACCTATGGAGCACTCGAAAGAGCCCCTAAGGAGGGGCTCCTTTCCTTTTTCTGTGGCTGATTCTGAACTTTTGAGATTTCACCACTTTAATTTTCACCTCAAAAACTTCATGGATGGCCTTCGAGAAACAATGAAAATTATACTCAATAAACTTTTCTTTCAAAGTTTCCTCTCTAAATGCAAATGAGAGCCAGGAATTTTGTCACCTCTTTAAAGTAAAGAACTGTTGTGTAATTCAGCTTTATAATGGCTCTGATGAGTCCTTGTCATGGAGAGTTCCTGCGCCATCTTCTGTGAGACAATAAGTACAAGAGATGTTGGCAATGACATCTATCATATCACAACAGAGCTCATAGATTTGCATATCTACTGGAGTGCTATCAGTTGTAATATAAATTTTACTGTCCACATCAAGTAAAATGCCTTTTCAAATCCAGAATTTGAGATAAAGCTGCTTAGCAAATTCTCTAAAGTTAGGAGTTGTGGAATCAGTTTCTGACCCACCTTGCTAAAAGCTTCCAGTATTGAATGATCACATAAGCTTGTCAGATAAAAGCTGAGGTGAATATTTTCTAATCCAACATCTGCAATAGCATTTGTCCTCTGGTGAATGTCTCTTTGGGTTTCAATTTTGTAGTCATCTGACAGATCGCCCTCTTTATGAATAAGTACCTGGAGGTTGATGTCAGTATGCCCCTTGTAGGCCCTAGCCAAGGCATCCATATCATTGTCCTGGGAATCAATGACAAATATTAATGCTCCTGTCCCCTGAAGATCATCTTATAGTTTATGAGCAGAAATCTCGGCTTCACCTCAGAGCTGAAGGTATTGCTGAAGCCCAGAACTCTGTCCTCTGCCCAGCAGTCCAGATCAGCATCTGACGAGTCTGGGCCTCCATCCCTGTAGTCAGTTTAGCCCCACCAGCTCATCCTTCTCCCCATCGTCTTCATTCTACAACTTTGGGGCTTCCTAGCACCTGGCTTACCCCATGCCACCCTGAGCTGACTGGCAGCTGCTAGGTTGGCTGGTGTCCTTGGTGCAGGTCAAGCTTACTAGCCAGAACCCACAACCTGTTTGTGAATTGGGGTTTTGCATGGAGCTTCATGGTAGGCAGGCAAAGTGGTGATTGCATGTCTTTTCTGAATGTGGGTGTTCCCCAGTTCCTGGAGTTCCCAGGGCACCTGAAAAGTATTCATTTCTTATCTACCCTGCATGGTTAGCAGTAAGCAGAAACCATGAAATACGAAGTGAATATATCTCTCCTCCTATTTTTGCAGACAAAACAGTGCAGAAATAACATTTGTCATTTTTATAACTTGGTGGTATGTCTACCCCTCTGAAGGTGAAGACTAATTTTGTACAGGATGGAAGCCCAACTCTTAGCAGGGCTAATGCAAACTAGGACGTTACCACTGCTCATTAGCTTCCAAGAACTGTAGTACTATGCCTTGTATCACATAGGTCAAAATATGGGATATATTCTGGTACAAACTCTCAAGGTTGAATGCAATGATGATGTGTATTCATAATGTACCAATAAAGATTTGAATTTTTAAAAAACCCAAAATATGGGATAAATGTATTTTCTGTCTTTCATATCATTGGCTATTCCTCCATTCACATGGATAATTGAGGGATATCTGAAAGATCAACATGTCTTCTTCCTGGTACATATGCACATCACGTTAACAGAACAGAAGCTTCCTCTCAAGTACTGAAAATATGTGGGCAGGCTTTGGCAGTGGCACAGTCAACTGTGTCAGGGTGTTGGCACAAGAAACTATCTCACAGCAAGTTTCAACACAGTTTCGTTGCTCTCTTCTTTGCAGTGGGTTACTGTTTACATCTCCAGGAGGTTTGAAGAGCTGCAAACTTCAGTCATGACAATGCATCTCACAGACAACTAGAGGAATGTTTGTCAGCCTTTCTAGTTTGTGGGAAAGGGCTGAGATCTTGATCGTTCCAAGCACTGGCTCTCTTCACAGGGGAAGAGCATTAAGAAATGCCCTTACCTCTTCACCAGACTTCTGAGAAGTTTAACCCCTCGAAAAGTACCAGAAATCATCAGGTTCCCTTGATCTTTTATTCATTAAAACATCCCCATCTAGCTCTTGCAAAATGAAACCAGCTTTTTTATCCAAATAAACCAAGCCTAACTATAGAAAAAAAAGCATGCAATGTAAAATCTATCTATAAAAGTTTTTGCATTTTCAATGATACTTGAGGTCTAGGATCGTATCTGAAAGAAAGTTGGCTATTATAGAAAAAAATAGAAGAGAAAGAGTGAATGAACATAAAGGAAAGAGACTGAAGAGCTAGGGATGAAAAAGGCAAAAGAGAGAAAGACAAAGTAAAGGAAAAGGTGAAGAGTTGGACAGGGTGGGGCAAAAGAGATGGTCCAAAGTATTAGTCTGTTTATGTTTTAAATCAATAATTCTGATTTCATAACAGATTTGATCTGTCTGTATCTGTGTACACATATACTGTGCATGATTTCTATTAAAATTCTGGGACTTAAATTTTGAGACATTCCTTAAATATCAGTAGCATTCTGAACTGCCATGAAACAAAAGGTTACTAGGTAGCACAGGAAATGGTGAAAGCAAGAGTGCTTGCACAAAACTGAGTCTGTTCTGAGACAATGATTGTGGACTTTGGAAGGACTCCCACTTTTATTCCTCTAGTTTACTCCAAGCCAAAGATACCAGTTAGGAAAGTATGGTAAGATATATCTACTACTTAAAGACTGGTCTTAAATCCTCCTATTTTGGGTCAACAAATGCTTCATCAAGTGTTACTTTAAGATACCCTCTGCCAAGCACCTCTGGTCAGAGAATGAAGACATCCTTTTTTATTTCCAGGATCCTACAGCACTGGAAATTGTGGCTCGTAGCCAATTCGTTTAAAGACCACCAGCTTACAGCTCTTGGCTCCTGTCCTCACTCTCTGGAGATGGTACTGGCCCAGCCAGTATCCCTGGGCCTCCCTTCTGATTGCAGGGCACTCTTCTCAGGGAGGAGAAACGTAACTTATCAACCACATTTGGACCTGGGCCAAGGATTTATTTGGCTCACTTGGTTAATGTTTCAGCTTTTCTATATCATGGTCTCATTGTAATGAAGTGATGTCCAAATTGTCCCTTCTTGGTGACCCCAGGACATACCCCACTAGTATTCTGTCATCTCATGAATCAAAGATCTTTTCCTCAATCTTTGCTTTTATCTTTCATTTTCCCCACTCTTCCTTGATCGTTTTCCAAGCCTAAACATCTAATATTACTTGGTACTTCCCTCTCTCCCTACCTTTACTGATAAAGAGGCTCACAGTAGTTGGAAACAATTCACTTTAAATTTTTACATTAAAATAACTAAACAAAGGGGCCGGGGATTTAGCTCAGTGGTTCCGGAGCCTGTCTTGCAAGCTCAAGCACCCGAGTTCAATCATCGGTAACCACATACAATACTGGGTATGGAGACTCCTGCCCAGCAGCAACCAGTACCACATACCACAGTGCCGGGCATGGTGGCTCACACCTGTCGTCCCAGCACTCGGGAGGCAGAGGCAGGAGGATTGCTGTGATATGAGTTGGAGGCTGAGCTCAGGGCCAGCCTGAACTACAAAGCAAGACCTTGTCTCAAAAAACCTTAAAAAAAATAATAACTAAACAAAGGACATAAGGTCATTACAACACTTGTAGTTCTATGTCCTCATCTGTTAAATGAGGGCAATAATTACATGACAAGATGGCAACAGTGCAGACTGAAGAAAAGCAAATGTGTGAAAGTACTTTATTGAGAGTAAAGGACCATTACTGCATCTGTTGGGAATGACCATCAACAAACTTCTTTTTGCTCCATAGATCACTGATAATAATGAAACGGAGAATTTAGAGATAAACCTATACATTTGTGGTTAATTGATTTTTGATGAATGGGCTAAGACCTAAAGTAGGGAAGTCACTTGAACAAATGTCCTGGGACAACTGGATATCCACGTGCAAAAGATTGAAGTTGGACCCCTACCTCACAGTAAATGCAAAAATTCAATCAAAATGAGTCAAAGACCTAAGTGTAAGATCTAAAAAAGTAAAATTCAGAGAAGAAAATATCAGGAAATCATCATGACCTTGGATTTGGCAACTGATACTTAGTAGCACAAGAAAGAAAGCCCAAAAAGCATAAGCAACAAAAAATAAAAATAGATAATTGGGCATTAAAGAACATTACCAAAAAAATGAAGAGACAACCCATAAAATGGAAAAAACATTTTCCAGTGGTATATCTGATAAAGATCTGACATATGCAACATATACAAATTCTTATAACTCAACAACAAAAACATTTGATTTAAAAGTGGAAAATAATTTAAATAGGTATTTCTCCAAAGAAGGTACACAAGTTGCCCACAAGTTCATGAAAAGATATCTGACATCATTGACTATTAGGGTAAAGGAAATCAAAACCACAATGAGATACCACTTTCTACCCACCTTTTATGTATATAGTGTGTGTGAGGACAAAGAGAAATCAAAACCTTGTACACTATTGATAAAAATATGAAATGATACAATTTGGCTATTTCTGTACTTGTTAAACATAAAATTGCCATATAACTCAGCAATTTGAATCCTAGGTTTATAGCAAAAAGAACTGGAAACATATGTTACAACATATACTTTACCCAAGTGTTGTAACAGTACTTCTCCAATAGCTAAAAGGTAGAAACAACTCAAATGTCCACTAATAGATAAAAAAGCTTTTTTAAAAACATGGCATATCAAGCTGGGGAGTTAGCTCAGTGGTTCTGGCATCTGCCTGGCAAGCACAAAGTCCCAAGTTCAATCCCCAGTACTACATATCACAATGCCAGGTGTGGTGGCTCAGACCTGTAATCCCAGCACTCTGAAGGCAGAGGGAAAGGATTGCTGAGAGTTCAAGGCTAGCGTGGATTACATAGTGAGCTCAGGGCCACCTGAACTACAAAGCAAGACCCTGTCTCAAAAAGAAAACAAAAACAAAAACAAATGTGTATCCACACAACGAAATATTATTCACTCATAAAAAGAAATGAAGCACTGATATATGCTGGAAGGTAAATGAATCTTAATAAATTAAAGGAGCCAGACACAAAAATTCGCATATTGTGTGATTCCATCTATATGAAATATCTAGAATAAATTAATCCATACAAATGGAAAGCAGACTGGTGGATTCTGGAGGCTGAGGGTAAGGGAATTAGGAAATAATGGTTTAACAGATACAGATTTCAGACAAGGAAAAAGTTCTAGTGCTAGATGGAGATGATCATATAACACTGTAAATATACTAAATGCAGCTGAATTGAATATTTTGAAGTACTTGACTTTGTGACTTCCTTCTCAAGTTTTTTTTTTAAAAGAAAGTAGCACATTGAAATGAACAACAAAAAAGGAGGATCTGAACATTAGGCCAAAAGCTTGACAGTGCTATAATTCTTAGCATAACTCCTGTCTTTCCAACTTTCAGAAATGTTTTGAAGAAAATTTGTCTTCCTTAGGTACCGTTTGTTTTCAAATCTCAATTCCTGCTGTCACCATGGACATATAGAGAAGTTAGTAGCACAAGGTATTAGCACCTCTATGGCATATTAATATTTTTATTTTTATTTATTTATTTTGAGACAAAGTCTCGCGTTGTGGTTCAGACTGGCCCTGAGCTCAGCCTCAAACTCACATCACAGCAATCCTCCTGCCTCTGCCTCCTGAGTGCTGGGATGACAGGAGTGAGCCACCACGCCCGGCACTGTGGTATGTGGTACTGGTTGCTGGTAGGCTGAGTCTCTATGCCTGGCATTGTTGTATGTTGTTACCAGGATGGGCCCTTGCACTTACAGGAGCCAGAACTACTGAGCTAAATCCCTGGCCCCAATATTTTTATTTTTTAATATGTACATTTTGAAAGTGGACATGGAGGGGAAAATTCCTACCTTAGGGGAACAAAAATGACAGAATTTTCTGCAGTGTGACTTTTACAAGGTGAACTTGGAAAGGAGGAAACACTTTGAAGGAACCGCAGAGAGTACCCACCACCTACCCCACTTGTGCTCAAGGTCGCTCCACCACCTTCGCCCGAAGGGCCCTAGCAACAAGTTTCTAATCAGTCCTGGGGTCCTGCCTTTTCCACTCCCAAAGGGGGCGTTTCTCTTCTAGTCCTCTCAACTGTTCCCTGAGGAAAGTCTCCCAGAAATGGATATTATCTTTTCCAAAGATGCCCCAATCCAGGATCAGCATTTGTACAGCTCTTTCACTAAAATCTCCCTCAGGTCCAAACTTAGAGGAAATGCTTAACCTGCCTAAGGCCTCACCTGTGTTAATGATTCCCTTACTACTTAGTGCTTGGGATGGGACAGTGGTAGGAAGGAGAAATGTGTCTATGAAAGAAAGAAGAGAGAGAAAGAGATGGGGTGGGCACCCGGGGATTTTCTTTTAAGGAGGCCCAGCAGCAGGAGCAGGCAATACTCTCTGTCAGTCCAGTTTTGCTGATATTGATGGTTTTTTTTCTTTTTCTGTACCTTTCATTTTCCATCACCCATCCTTTTGACAGTCTAGAGTCAAATTATAAACTGCCTTTCAGGTTCTTGTTCCTCAGGGACCCCAAATGGCACAGAAACCATTAAGGGTCTGGGATCTTCTTTTTTTTTTTAGGTTCTTTGAGAAGGGTCTCACTTTGTAATTCAGGCTGGCCCTGAGCTCAGCCTCAAACTCACATCACAGCAATCCTCCTGCCCCTGCCTCCCGAGTGCTGGGATGACAGGTGTGAGCCACCACACCCGGCACTCTGGTATGTGGTGCTGATTGCTGCTGGGCATGAGTCTCCATGCCCAGTATGGCATGTGGTTACCGGGGAATCGAACCTGGGTCCTTGCACTTGCAAGACAGGCACCGGAACCACTGAGCCAAATCCCCGGCCCTAGGATCTTCTTGACTCATTTTCTGGGGTCAAAAGAAAGCCTTCTGGGGCACAAAAGCACACATGGAACATTCCTTTACAGCAGTATTACTCATTCATGGCTGCAGCACAGAATCACCTAGGGAGCTTTTTAAAAAAAAAAAAATCACTGATACCTCAGCCTCAGTTTAGACTAGTTAAATCTGAATCTCTGGAGAAGGGGATCAGACATATAGGCTTTTTTTGTTCTGAGGTGTTTTGTTAAGCACATAGGGTGGTTTGAATGTAAAGCCCAGTTGATCACCATAGCTGGAAACTATTGTCTCCATAATTAGAGATCAAAATTTATCAAATTAGCAAATATATGCTTAGAAATGCTTTAAAAGCAATGGAAGGAGGGACTTGGGTAGGCTGAGGTGGAGGTTGAGATTGAGGTTGAAGACAAGACCTGGCAAGCAGCTTAGCCTGAGGCTGACTCTTCAAATGCAAAAGAAGAAAGTCTAGATGCTTTTCCTGGAGAAACTCCAGGGTAAAATTCCTGGAGAAGGGGAGATGAATATTAATCTTACCTACAGCTACAAAACCTCTTCCCTTCCAAAGACTGTTCAGCGGACAAATAACCAAGGAAGCTTCTACTAAAGTGTCAGGGGCAGAGAGAGGTAAACTGTGCATTTAACCAGAGTGATGGAAGAACTGAAAACATCCCTTCCATCTCATGTCAAAATGTGCCCCAGAAACACAGATAATGTATGTTAATAAGCAATATTTGCAGGTTGATTATGTCACTTGGTTGCTTCAACTTGAAATGTAGCTACATCCTTGAGGCAATTGCTTTGATTCCTCTCATCAAAATATGAGTCTCCACTGCCCTAACCACCTGTCCCTATTCCCTACTCCCAAGTGGAGCCACTATGAAATGGAAAGTCAGTTCTTTCCTTACCATGTCCTTAAAGCCCCCAAGGACTGCAGCAGTGATGATGCCCAGGAACAAGCCAACGATGTTGAGGATGGTGGCAGACCAGAGTAGATGGTAGAGGTGGATGATGTCCTGGCAGCTGCTGACATCGATGTACTCATAGTACCCGCCAGTGATCTCCACCCTGCTGCGTAGAGAGGAGTACACTGCAGTCAGTCCCCTCGAAAGCAAGCTACCTTCCCCCCCGGCTGTTTGGCTGTCAGGTAGCTCAGCAAAAAGGCAAGTGAGTAGGTAAGGGAGCTACTATAATAAGCATCATAACAATGTATTTGGAGTACAAGACACTGTAATAAATTAGGGTGTGATTGCTATTTATCTAATACAAAACAATACTTCTTCTTGCCAGAGAAGCACTTGTAACCATCATTAACTCTAATCCTAGACAGCATTTATTGATGCTATGTACCAGGCATAGTGCTAATTCATATTTTATGTATGTGAATTCATTGCATCTGTGCTGTCCAGCCACATGTGGCTCTTTAACATTACACATAAAATTCAGTTGTTCAGACTCCATAGCCACATGTGGCTAGTGGTTACTGTACCAGAAAGAACAGATTACAGCATATTTCCATCACAGAAAGGTCCATTAGACAGCACTGTAAAACTCTGCTCTAATTTGTGAGGTAGGTACTGTCACTATTCCCATTTTGCACATGAAGAATATAAAGCATAGAGTGGTTAAGGAGCTTGACCAGGTCATATAGTGGTAAACATGGAATCTGAATTCAGGCTTCAAATAATTCTGTCTTCCTTCTCAAAACAAAACAAAACAAAACAAACCCACAAAAAATGTCCTGATAAATCACTAAAACTAAGTTGCTACACAAAACCATGACTATCATCTCTGTGAAAAGTTCTTCCCTGACCACTCTGTCCAAAGACATCCTCCTCAACCAGCCCAGTCATTTTCAATTATGTTACCTACTACAGGCCAGATTGTATCCTCCCCTCACACAAATTCATGTGTTCAAGACCTAGATTCCAGTAGACCCTCCATATTCACAGGTTATACATCTGTAGATTCAACTAACCGTGTGGTGAAAATATTAAAAGGTGGGGATGGAGCAAGATAACAAAAATCTTCTCGTGAGTTTTCCTAATAGACACACCAAATCAAACAGATATTCGTGGACCAAACTACTGGTACAAGAGCTACACAAATCAGGTGAGAGATCATGCTATAAGCTTTTAGTATAACAAAATGGAATGAGGCACTGAAGAAGAAAGGAAGGAAAGAGTTTCCTGTATCACTCTTTGCTCTACTCCAAACAGTCCAGGATGGAGAAAAGCACCACTTGCTTGGGGAAGAGAGAATAAAGCCCAAGTCTTAGTCTTAAAAGCTAGTACCATGCTCATCATAGTGAAACCCAGTTTGGGGGAAAGTTGTACCACACCTACTGCCAGGTCAGTACCTGTGTACTGAGGCTTTAGAATTGCATTAGGCTGGAAGGTTAGAGACAGCATCTACCAGCCCTCCTCCATCCTGGGGCAGCCAATGAGTAGCAGGACTCCTGCTAGGAAGCAGGGCAGGCAAAGCTAGCACCGGGCTTTGTCTCAGAGCCCAGTGCCAGGCATTCCACGGAGAGACCAATGACCCAAACAAAACTGAAGGCCTCAAACGCAGGCCAGAGCTCACAGCCTCTAGACCAGATCCACCATCAAGCAGAAACCTTTATCTGAAAGACAGACCAGTTCCAGCACTGGAGTGGGCCTGTGGAACACCTGCCCTGCTCCAGAGATACTGTAGGTCTCTTTGACTGTGAGATTCAGATGCAACTCAGCTTAGTGTTGGTCTTGGTGACCAAAGGACTGTCTCCACTACCCATCCCCTAATATTGGACAGCATAGCTATCTCCAGACCAGTGCTCACAGTTGAGTCACTGTGGATAGACCAGTTCCAGGCTTGATCCAGTTGAGGATCAAGAACTGCTCCAGCACTAGTCAGAAACCTGTACCCCAGAGGGACAGGTTCATGTTTTAGCCTGCGTCACTGCCAGCTGCAGTGCACACTTAGTACGTCCCTGAGACTGTGCAGATTCTTGTAGCTTTGAGACTCAAGGATGAACCAGTTTAAGGTGCGTTGGGGTAGATTTGATTAAATTGAATTTGTCTGGTGACCTTTGACTTTCCTGTACCTGGATATGTGTAGCCTCTAGGTTTGGGAAGTCTTTTCTTACTATTTGATTGAGTAAA
Source organism: Petromus typicus (assembly GCA_004026965.1). Taxonomy (NCBI): domain Eukaryota; kingdom Metazoa; phylum Chordata; class Mammalia; order Rodentia; family Petromuridae; genus Petromus; species Petromus typicus. The sequence goes on along the minus strand of PVIR01014372.1, from coordinate 14,028 downwards.
ATTTTCCACTCCTTTGACATTCTCAGTTTCTTCTTAGAACTCCAGTAACGTGAATATTTCTCTTTAAAAACTGTCCCAAAATTCCCATAAGCTTTGTTCATTCCTCTTTATTTTTTCCTCCAACTGTGCATCTTCAAACAGCCTTTTTCCAAGCTCACCAATTTTTTCTTCTGTTTAACCTGTTCTGCTATTGATGTCTTCTCTTGCATTTTTAATTTCTCTAAGCATATTTTTCATCTCAAGAATTCATGTTTAACTTTTAAAACTCGCTTCTATCTCTTTAAGTTTCTCTGTTAGAGTACTGAGACATTTGTGTTCCTCCAGATTCACTGAGTTTCCTTAAAATATCTATTTTAAATTCTCTGAGAGTTCTCCCATACTGATTATTGCCTGGTCAGTTTCTGGCATGTTATTTTGAGTATTAGATGAGCTCATGGTTTCTTGAAAGCTCTTCACTGCTTATTATTGTGCAACATTATCTAGGCTTTGAAGGATTAAGAATTCATTCCAGTCTTCCTAATCTGTAATTTTAAAAAATCTGCTTGTCTTTCAGAAATTCTAGGCAAGCTTCTTATTTTCTCTGGACCTTTATTTACTTTTACTGTTTCAACACTAGATTGTGCCCAGGTCCATATTGCCAGGAATCTGCTGTCAGCATGTTGTCATTAGTTCAGTACTAGAGGGCCGTCTAAGCCCAGGTTTGTCTCAAATATTCTGGTGGTGTATTATTGCAAAAGAAACAGAAGAGTATCTAGAAAGAGCAGTCTGCATCCACAGTCTTTTCCCCAGGGCCAGGATGACCCAGATGCCTCATTCACACTTACTGGTCTGTGGTCCAATACTTCAGAATTCTTTCTGGCTCTGGGAAGAGTCACCGTGGATAGACCAGTTCCAGGCTCTAGTGTCACACTCGTGGCCACCAAAGCCCCAAAACTGAGTCATACCTTTGCCTCAAAGTCCATGAAGACCTGCATAATACTGGGTTAGGACACTGATCAATGAAACAGCCATAGACAATGCTAGCTGAAATAAAAATCTAATTGACTAGCCTGACGTCTTTCCCTGGCACTTCAGCAGTTAGAAGAGGCCTAGTCTGCAGGCAGACCTCGGGACAGGGTACTTTAGAATCTGCTCAGTGTTAGGTTTCACTAGCCGCACACTAAGTTCTGGTGCAAAATCTTCTGTTTAGTACCCTGTTCTACCTCTCATGAATGTGGCCTTGGACCACAGATGCTGCCTGAGTTTGGAACAGTGTTGGTGAAGGCAGACACTTGGCTACTAAGGGGAAATGCTTCACAATGTTAGAATGAACAAAGATTTTTTGGACACTACCTTAAAAGCACAAGAAATGAATGCAAAAATAAACAAGTGGCATTACATCAAACAAAAAAGCTTCTACACAGCTAAGGAAATGACAGAGTGAAAAGACAACATGCCAAATAAAAGAGAATATTTGCAAGGTGTATATCTGACAGAGAACTCCAAAACCTCAATAGCAAAAATCTCAAACAACTCAGTTTTTTGGAGGGGAGAGAATGTGCACACCTGTACTCCCAGCACCTGGAAGGCTGAGTCAGAAGGATCGCTGTAAATTCAAGGCCAGGGTGGGCTGTATAGTGAGTTCAAGACACAATTGACTACAGAGCAAGAGCCAGCCTCGAAGACAAAATGATCCCTGCAATGGGCAATAGATCTAAATAGATACTTTTCAAACTAAAAAACTCACAATCAGATGCTCCATAAGAGGACACCTGTTACAGATAGCTGGAGTACTGCTTTCAGGCATGTTCTCATAATTTCTCCAGGCACAGAGATGTCAAGAAAGTTGTTTAGGGTCAGACAACAAATAAGATGACTTCGCTGTTATGAGAACACCAAAAATGAAAGGAAAAATCGAAAAGATTTTTCATTTTTCTGAAATGAAGCAGGGAGGAATTATTCATTTAAGAATGAATTATTCATTCATTTTACACTTTATAAATCAGTTTCTTAGAGGAATTAAAATTAGTGTGATTATACGACTATCACATTCTGCAGTATCTCTCTCTCTCTGTTCCTGCCTGTATCATATGCTGTGTATATACATGTCTCTGTGTGTACCTGTGTCAGTGTGCCGTGTATGTGTGTGTCACTGTGTATATCTGTCAGTGTGCCATGTACATGCATCTCTGTGAGTATCTGTGTCAGTGTGCTACATACATGTGTGTCTCTGTGTCAGTGTGGCATGTACACACATGTCTCTATGTTAGTGTGCCATGTATACGTGTCCCTGTGTGTGTCTGTGCTGTATATATGTGTGTCAGTGTGTCACATATACACATGTGTCTTTGTGTATCTGTGTCCGTGTGCCATGTACACACGTGTTTGTGCGTATCCGTCAATGTGCTGTGTACATGTGCATCTTTATGTGTCTGTGTCCATGTGCCATGTACATGTGTGTCTCTGTGTCAGTGTGCCATGTATATACATGTCTCTGTGTGTATCTGTGTCAGTGTGCCATGTACACATGTGTCTCTGTGTGCTTACCTGTGTCAGTGTGACTTGTATACGCATATCTCTGTATCTGCGCCTCTGTCTTGAGAAAGATAATAAACACACAGATGCCTAGGCTCAGCCCAGCTGTACAGAATCTGGCAGACTGTCTGGAGTGGAGCTCAGTAATCAGTATTAGCAAGCCCACCTCTCTTAGAGACCCGATGTTTTCATTAGTAAGCTTCCACAGTGGAATTTTAAAGATGTTGAAATCCACCCGAATTACTATTGGATTTCCATACTTTCAGAAACATGGCTGAAGAGCATATTTACAAGCATAAGTCTCTTGTGACTTGAGACTGCACTAGGCCTTGGGGTTGGAACAGGGAGCATATACAGATTACACATTGTCCCCAAAAGGTGTAGCTGTATAAATACTACCCTCTAACAGTGCAGGCCTGTGTGTAAGGGTTGAGTGTGGGAGAAGGGGCAGTGTAGTGGCTTGGAAGTCTGATTCTAACATCCTTCAGATTATCTTTGCTTACTTCCTAAAACAACTGGGGTAGACTTAAAGTGTATATAGAAGGATAATATGTCATAGCAGACTTGAGCTAAACTACATTCAAATCCTAGCTCTGTCACTGATTTGCTGTCTGACCCTAAACAACTTTCTTAATCTCTATGTGCCTGGAGGATTTATGAGAACATGCATGAAAGCAGTACTCCAGACCATAATAAGAGATCTCAGCAAAAGTTGTAGCTACGTCTTGTCTCTTCTAACAGTCACTGTCTGGCAGGCAACACAGTTCAAAACTGAATCCCGTGCTGAAAGGCATTGATACTTTAAAAATGTAAATCTCAACATGGAACTAGGTGAGTCATTCGTATAAACATCATTAGTAACATTGGGCTGGGCTGTGGCTCAGTAGTAACGGGCTTGTTTAATCTGTATTAGAGCCCTGAGTTCAATCCCCAGCCCTGCAAAGAACAATAATAATTTTGGAGAACATATGTTTAGGTTCAATTTAAGTTCAGCAGCTATTTAAAATTTTAAAAGGAACCATAAAGCAAGAGAAAGAATATTTAGATATGATTCAGGTTTTATCAAATTAATGTGGTTTTTTTTGTTTGACATTCATGATTCTGTTTGGTCCACTCCCTGAGTAGTTTCCTCTAAAACTATATCTTTAACCTTCTCACTATCCCACCTTTTTGCATCCAAAACTGTCAAGCTCTCCTGCAAGAACCTACTATTGTCTAACTGCTCTTCCCTAAACACTTCTTCAACTATGCCACTCATTTCATCAACTTTTTCATGGCTCTTCCATTCCCTTCATGAGAAAATATATGAATTCCTCAGTCTCTCATAACCTAGCCCTAAAATGGAGTCCACACTTTAGCTAGGCTGGAGTCCTCAGGAGGTCAAAACTAGCTATGATAGGTATTTATCTCAAACATTTGCTCAAATATCTTCCCTTCCATGGAAAGTGTTGCCTTCTCTTCTTTGCCTACTGTAATTTTTCCCACTGTCCCAAACTTCAATAGTGCTGGGCCTGGTGGCTCAAGCCTGTAATCCAAGGCCATCCTGGACTACACAGTGAGTTCAAGGCCAGTCTGTACTACATAACAAGACCCTATCTCATAATAAATAAATAAATAAATAAATAAATAAATGACAGGAAGAAAAAAACTTCAACAGTGCCTTCTTCAAAGACTCATGTCTATTTATCAGCTTTCCCTGAGCCTTCCACAGCCTCAGGGTATTCCTTTTTCTTCAGCATGTCACCTATTCATAATTGCATTCAGCTATTAATCTACTACAGTGTGTATTGACAGCCTATTCAGTGCTGAGCACTATGCTACAACCAAGGCTAAAGCCACCAGACTGTGTCTATTGAAACTGCAACTTCTTAAGTGCAAGGGTCATTTTTACATTCCTTGGTGTCTCTCTCATTGGCTAGCTGAGTGGTAGAAGTGCTAAAGATCATGGGTAAATACTCGGTGAATGAGTAACTGAGTGTGAAAACTGACTGTTGCACTGATAATTGATTACCTAATGTAGGCATGCCCCTCCTGACTCTCACTTTGGTGGGTGGACTGCAGAAACATAACCTCTGTCTTTCAGTCCCTACTTAACAAAGGAGGAAGAAACAGATCTTGGATTAAGCAGAAGGGAGTCCTTCTGCTCTTGAGTGGGGACCTAGAATCATTCAACAATCCTTGGTGAGTAGGCAGTAGTAAGGTGTCACTGCTGTACGCTGTCCTTCATGGCATGTATTCTGTACATTCTAAGTCCCCTTCCCTATAATGTCCATGCTAAACTTAGTTCCTTAAGGACATAGCTATGACATCTGGTGGAGACTTATTCTTTTAGAACAACCTGGGTACATAGTGGGAGCTTCATAAAAGTTTATCAAATGAAGTAATGAATGGAAATAAGCTGTCTGCTTCCATTTTATTACCAGAGGAAGCAGTTCACAGAGCACTCCATTTCCTTTTGTTTCCTTTAGGCCACACACTGAAAACCAGTGATAGTGACTTGACCCCTCCAAAGGTGAGGGAGTAGATGAAAGCCAGAGGTTCTCTGTAAGGCAGCCATGGAGAAGCTGTGTCTTAGAGAAAGTCACCTTCCTGCACAAAACTAAATGGAATAATCTATGTTTGGCATTAAAACCTCACCCCTGACGTCAAAGAAGGTCTTTGGGTTCGAGGGGACAGTAGAAACTCTTGTTTTCTCAGCACTGTATAAATGACTGCCTGATGTTTTATTCCCACTTTTTTTTATTGGCCTCCTTTCCAGGAAATGGACTGAAGGAGCTGGCAATTGATTAAAAATAGGTTTTATGTAAGGAAAACAAATATGCATTCGGCAAAATTAGTCTCCAAGCCTCAGAATGCTTGTTGCTAGCTATATTTAGTTCTTGTGTTTAGGTCTCATTGGCTCTGACTGGAAAAAGCCCTGGGTCAAGGAAAAACTTTTGCCTCTATTATGGGACCAGCCCCTTTTTCAGTGTCACGGCCTGGGTTTATGACCTGGGGAAAAGCTAAGCAAATCCTTTTCTACTGGTTTTTCCTTTGGAGTTTTGGCATTGCAAGCTTGGGAACGGGCATTGAGAAATCCCTGGGACTGGCTTCCAGGCTCTAAGTAGGCAAAGGTCATTTCTAGGTTAACTATGTTAAGAAGCAGTGTTTCCAAGACCCCTACCAGTTACCTAGTCCAATATCTTACTTATCTGATAAGAAGAAACTTCCTCTGTTTCCTTTTCAACAAATGTTGCTCCCTTTCCATCAGCCCTGTGCTGTAGTCAGAGGATCCAGATAATAAGTCATGTGCCCTGTCCTTTGGGAGCCCATAGTTTAGCAGAGCACTTCATAAAATCCCTTTATTAATAACAGCACTGGTGCAACTTGTTTTAAGAAAGTAAGATGGTTATTATGAAGTTCAGATTGACAGGAAGATAAATTGGGTTTGAGCCTCCACTTTCAAAAGAAGAAATAACATTCACCTGAGGGCTCAGCTAAATGGCATTTAGACTAAGATTTGATATACTTGGTCCTTTTACAGAAACATACTCACTGCAGAAAGGAAGTGTGTCTGCAAGGGATCACTTCTAGCTCTTTCTATGGGTCTCTTCTCTCCTCCAAGTCTCAGGCCTAGCTCCAGGCAGCTCTCAGCCCCTACCCCAGGAGGTTAAGTAATAGGAAAGAAGGTGAAGTAGGTGAGGGGAGAGCAGCAAGGAGGGAAGGGAGATAATAAAAGAAGGGTAGATGAGGGAGGGCGTAAAAAGAGAGAAAGGGGGAGCAGGGGAGGGAGGGGTGCGGAGAGGTAAGAGGAAAGGTAGCAGAACAACATTAACTCCCTTAGGCTTTATTTTAGATCCCTTTGATCATTTTTGGCAGGATGGGCTGAGGAAGAATAATAATAGTGAGCTCTCAGTCATCACTAGAGAGGAGGAGAGTCCTGTACAAGTGTTAGTTATTATTACAAGATGAATAATTGAACCTCTAGATGATCCCTAAAGCTCGTTGGAGTCTAACTTGCTTTTCCTCTGTCGCCAAGCCTTTCAAGTGAAATGAGACTGGTGCTAGCAAAGAAGATAAGGGGGTGGATGATTTCCTCCTGTCCCTTTTCCCTGTTTCTAGCCTATTAGTTCTTAATTCTTACACCAGAGAACCTGGATCTCAAATACCAGGAATAAGGAGTACATGAGAGGAGGAAGCTGGCTGGAGTCCTGTCCGGCCTCCTTGGGAATTCCTCCACTCCTCCCTCCCTTAGAGTTGGCTCTGCTTCATGGAATCTAAAAAAATGTGCATGGGGAGGCATTGGCTGACAATTCCCTATGCGTGTGTGCATGGGAGGGGGCCGGTCCTCTCATGCTGTGCATCACCTCCTCACACATATTTGTCAATTCCACATTCTAAATAGCTCTTGAAAGATTTTTCTGCTTTTTACGGCTGCAAAACCAACTTAAATTAGCCTCCACTGTACATGGCTTAGATTACTGCAGTGGCCTCTAATTCAAGTTTAACTAGTCAACTCTATCCTCTATGCCACGCCCTGGGTGCCTATATTGTCAAGTCCAAAGACCTCCTTAAGGCCAATGGACTGTCCACCATCTGGCCTCTGACAGTCCCCATTGCACTCATTACATTACATTGCTCTCAGTGATTCATATGTCTGTCTTCCCTACCGAAAGAGGCAGTGGTGAGCTCCCCAGTGATAATCTCTATATTCCCAGTACCTAAATATGATTATGAAGAAAGAATACATGATGTTTTGGCAACTGAAGGGTAGCCAGCCAGCATGGTTATAACAGAATTAACACAAAGCCTGTTCTGCCTCAGGACTTTTGATGTTACCTCTGTTTGAACCACTCTTTCCTCAAGTATCTAGTATTTGAGTTGCCTTCTCATTTCATTTGGGCCTCTGTACAATGTTTCCTCAAAGAAGTTTTCCTTGGCTATCCATTCTAACATACACACACGCTTCATCTATGTGTTTACCCTTCCAGGTCCACTTTGCTTCAGAGCTCTAATCACTGCCTGAAGATAGATAGTAGCCACCTCTCCTATTAGAATGTAAGCTCTATGTGCTCTGTGTTTGTTGTGACCTAAAACAGGGCCAGGTGCCAAAAAGGTGCTGTGTAACTGCTTGTTGAATGCTGCTGAATTTAGACACAGACAGAACTGGATGTCAGTCACTCCTACATCTACCATTTTCAAATTCTGTGTGACCTCGTGTCTTATGTTTTTCCTCAGAGTTTCATCCTTCTCATCTATAAAGGAGGGGTAACTGCATATCTCGTTGGCAAGAATTAAATGAGATCAAGTCCAGTAAGTCCCTGGCTTACAATGAGTTCCACTCCATGAGAACATTCATAAATTTGATTTGTTTGTATCTGATAAAGTGAGTCTTAATATAGTACAGCTGTGAAAGTTCACAACTCAGAGACTTACTGTATGTGAAAGTACATAGCATGCTGCCCAGCACAGAGAAAGCAGGTTAATAACAACTGATTGAAATCTGTTTAAAGAAAAATGTCTTCTGCTTCTCTGACTCCTACCCTATACCCTTTACCACCCTTGCCTCTTCTGGTCTCCACTGTGGTCAAACCATTTTTCTCTGTCTGCAGCTCAGCACTTACTTGCCACAGTTGTAGAGGTCACAGCAGAAGCAGGTGTTACCCCGGATGCGAGGTGTGCAGAATCCACGGCTGAGATGAGGGCAGTTCACCTAAGGTACAGAACAGTTAGGGAGATGAGTTAGTGGGAGTGAGAGGAAGGATCCTTAGAGATTGACTGTGCAAACTAGTGACTGATGAAGACGGTAATGGTGCTGTGAAATGAACACACCCACATATAAGAAGGGTGGAACTGGGCAGGGAGGTGGCCAAAATAGTGCATGAGGCAAGTCGTTGTGTAGCTGTGGTTGTGTTCAGCCTCAGCCATAGCCCACAGTGCCCCATCCCTGAAGGACAAGATGGAGAGGAGAAAGGATGGATGGAAGGACAGATGGAAGCACAAATGAAAGTAGGACATCAGGGGAAAGTAAATCAGGATACAACAGGAAAGAAAACAAGTGAGATTACATGCACTCTGAAGTACAATAGTACCTCTCTAGCTGCCTGGGTAAGGTTCCTCATAACCCTCGCGGAAGGAGAATTTTTGGTTGAGGAACTTATGACCTTACACAGGAAAAATAAGGTTAGGGGATCCAGGATTACAAGTGCAAGTTACAAGTGAATCTATGGAAGTCATTAATATTTTTACAGTCACCAGATTAACACAAAAATTCAAACATAATGAAACAAGAGAACAGAAATAACATTTAATACATTTTAAGTTGACAAAAGATCTTTAATAGCTGAAGAAAACCTCTATTAACTGTCTCTCTAATTTGAAAGAAAACTGCCAGGCTCTCTCCCTGATATGAGCATAATGTTGTTTGTTTTGCTCTTTTATAGAGAATACTCACAGTGAGAAGGTATTCTTTTCCATATTGCACCCTTCACTCAAAGTTCACTACCTTTCTGATTAGCCACTAGTACATATGCATCTCTATTCTTCCTTTCTAACCAAGAATAGTTAGAAAAATGTTACATTTGTGGTTGCCAAAGCAAAAAAGAGGCAAGTGGATAGAGGAACCATAATAAAAGTGTTTTCCGTAATATCTTGAGAATGGAACTATCACTCTCTCCAAATCCAAAGGCCACCATTCACATTGTTTCATATAAAATGGCTTCCTCTGAAGTCATGAAGTATAGTAGCCATTTTGCCTTCATGTGCCTTCCTTTTCTCTTCCCAACCACAACTTTATCATTTTCTATTCTGAGGGTGGGAGCTGACTTTCAACGTGAGGTTAAAAGAGTACAAAACTCTCAAGGTTCCTGAAAACAGGAAACTCCTGGTAGAGTTTCATGTGAAGGACTCCCTGGGTTGGGGAGGAATCACATTGTACTGAAATGAAAGCTCTCCAAAAGTGACCCAGTACCAGTGTCCAGTGGTTCTCCTTCTGTCAAAAGTAATATGAAGCAGAAGGAGAGATGGGAAGGAAAGAGATACTCTCATGTGCCTACTGAAGCAGAATTAGGCTGGTCTACTGTGGTTGTCATGAGAAGAGACAGGCTGCAGTTGGACTTTCCAGAGTTTTCAGGTAGACTGGGCTGCTCATGCTCAGTTATACTCATCCGGCCTCAGCCTTCCCTCTCCTTAGTCCAGACCTAATGCATGGTGGGGCTCCCATTTTTCTTCCAGCTGGGCACCAAGTCCAAAAAACTGAATCATCATCAACAAAGATCACAAAGGTGGGGGAAGGGTTGCCCTGTGACCCCTGTAGTCTCATTTGTCCCTCTTGGAATCAAAGTCACATAGTGAAAGGTTTCTGACCAAGGCCCTAGCTTCTGGACACAGAACAAGATAAATCTCATCAGGATACACAGTGTTCCAACCTATGAATTACATAGTACTGTGCTCTAGCTCACTGAACAAATCTGCTAAAGACACCTCACAGTGAACCTTAGACTCAATAAAAAGAGTTAAAGAAATGAGGTTTCAGATAAAACAGGAGACTTTCCAGAGAAATAAAGACATTCAGCTCATTCTGGCTCACCTCCTCAGCTTCCTTCTGGGATGTTTTTGGGACATAGTGGCACCGGTTAGCATAGAGTGGTTTCAGATCCTAGAAGGGGAAAGACCAAACCAATGGACTTTTGGCTTTGGGAAAAAAAAAAAAACAGCAAGCTTTAAAATATTTGAAAACACACATATGCACACAGACACACAGACACACAGATACACAGACAGACAGATACACACAAGCGCGCGCACACACACACACACACACACACACACACACACACACACCAGAGCAGGCAGTGAGTTAGGTTAGTTTCTAAAAGTTGCCTATCTACGGAGTTTGACAGTGTAAAGGTCAGAAAAAAATGTTTGCTAGCTGCTTTCTATGGGGCTTTTTGGTTGATGAGAAATTAGGAAATTGTTTTTGAGAAATCAGTTTCTTGAAATTTCCTTTCTGGTTTTCTTTACTTCTAGTCTGTATCTTCTTGCAAATAGTCTCCAGGGAAGGAGATTTAAAATTCCAGGTGCTGTGACATTACACTCCCAGCTCCAACAGTGAAGTCTCATTATCACCTGGGGACTGGACTGGAGCAGACCAACTTGTCCTACCTGCAATTGTTGCTATAGCTCTTTCTGGAGAGAGAGAGCTCTGGACACAAGTCCCTAGAGGAAGGGCAGCTCTGAGAGTGCCATGGATTTTAACTCAGCAGAACTAGGAGTCATTTCACTCACCTACACAGATTGGATACAGCCAGTTAGCTCCAAAAAGACTGCTAATGTCTGTTAAACTAACATGCAGCTCAAGGACAGCTGCTTTACCCTCTGGCTTAGCCAGCTTCCTCTGAGGGAGCTCTCAGCATGCGTCTGGGACAAACTGAGATACAAGCCAGGGCTACCAGGGAACCTGCAACTAGGAGGTACTATTCACCTTCAAGTAGGGGGCTGCTGCCAGAGGCAGATTAGGGCAGCACAGCAGTTTATGCAAACTCACTCAAGGGATTGGGTCCAAGAGCCCAGGCAGAGGGAAATGACTTTTGGCCTCTTCCTTCTGTCTTCATTTGCCATTTCCAATCCTCTTGGGTGCTTTTTTCCAAACATGAGAATCATAATTTCCTGTACTAAGCACCCAAGGGCCTTTTGCCTCTTAGTAAGGGCCTAGGACTTACCATCAGCTACTTCTTTCTACATGAGTCTCCTGGTTGCTTGATATTCTGAAAGTATATTGCCCTGTTAGTTCAACCTGGAATCAGGCTGGAAAGGAAAGAGTGTTCTCATGCTCACAGAGGGCAGGGTTTATTTCTCATGTTTGGAGAAAGCAAAGCCATTACCATCTTACTGAAGAAGAGGCTTGATATTCTTGTCATACCTCTCCTGACCTTCCTGAGATTTTTGGGTTTTTGTATTGTGTTTTGTTTTAGGGGTGGGTAGTTTGGTTTTTTTGGCTTTGTATTTTTTTTTTTTTCTGAGACAAGGTCTCGCTGTGTAGTTCAGGCTGGACTTGAACTCACTATGTAGCCAGAATTAGCCTTAAACTCAAGAAGATCCTCCTGCTTCAGCCTTCAGAGTACTGTGGTTACATGCTTGTGCTACTAGACCCAGCTTGACTTTCTTGGTTTTGAAAAAAACATGCAGCCATAAAATTCCCTAAATGAAGACATACATGTGTGATGATAGCTCATTTGCTCCTTCTATTCTTTATTATGCCCCAGAAGAAGAGCAAGAACAGACAATTGGGAGACAAGAAAAGGTCATTTAGCTAAGATTTTTTACCTTTCTTGCCTGACAGGGCCACCAACTTTCATAAGAATGGGTAGAAAGGGAAACAGCTTCATAATGAATGTGCCAGGACCTGTTAGGGCATGTTTATACCCATTACTGGACTGCAGCCACATGCTAATGCTGAAAAGTAAGTTACTATCCTATAAATTTGGAAGAGAAAGAAACTGTGGCATGTGAAAGTAAAATTACTTTCCTCACTAGTTAATGGCCATAGTAGGGAGTGTTGAAAAGAAAGGAATACAAGACCAGAACAAGAAGAAATGAGACACATACAGGTGAATATGTGAGAGGTTAAGTCTTGAGAGGAAGTTTACATTTACTCAAGCCAAAGAAACTGGGTAAGATATTACAGGAGCTCAGTAACAGGACAGGCTAGCTATAACCCATTGAAGCTGTGCTAGGGCCCAAGTGTGCCTTTCATTTAAGTTGGCCAACAAATATCACTATAGATTAATAAAGCCTTCATCCTCAGATCTCTGGGCATCAGTGAGGACTGCCAGAAGTCTTAGGGCAGCTACAGTGTCAACAAACCATTTTCTTAAAGATTAAGCCAGCCTCCCCCCAAATCCCTGAATCAAATACTAGAGTGTGTCACCAATACAGGATACACAGAGGGCCTAGACTTAAGCAAGGAGATTTGGAGATGCACACCAAAACCCGAGGTACTGATTCAGTCAATAGGATGACTAGATCCAAGTAGACCCACTAGACTAAAAAAAATCATATAATAAGTAGAATAATGGTGAGATTGTGTCAGAATCCTCACACATTTCCGGAGAAAATGGAAAATAGTGCCACCACTTTGGAAAACAGCTTGAGAGTTCCACCAACAATTAAGCATAGTTATATCTTAGCAATTATACTCCTGAGTGAAAAGGAAATGCAAATATATGTCCATGCACAAATGTGTATGTAAAAGTTTATAAAGGAACTATCCATAATAGCAAAAATATAGAAATAATACAAACATCCATCAACTGGTGAGTGGACAGACTAAATATGATATATTCCCACAAAGGAGTATTATTAGGTCACAAAAAGGAATGAGGCTCGACACTTGCTATAGTACTGATGAAACTCAAAAATATTAGGCTAAGGGAAAGAAATCAATCACACAAGAACACATACTGTAGCATTAAATGAAATGTCTAGAATAAGGCTATTTGTAGCAAAATAAAATAGATTAGTGGTTGCTTAGAGACGGACTGGGTGGGAGAATAGGGAGGTGATATGACAAAGGAATGGAGTTTATTTCTGAGATGAAAAAATATAAACTGACAATGATGATGGCTGCATATAATTGTGAATATATTAAAAAAATCTACTGAAAACACTACATGGGTAACTTATATGTGGTATGAACTATACCTCAATAAAGTTGTTTAAAAAACATAGCAGTGAAAGAAAAGAAAAGAAGGAAGCCATTTTAGTTCGTGAGGCCATTAAGATCTACTGCAGGATTCTTAGCCACTGGCCTTATGTTGCCATGGAGACTGCCTCAGAGTGAATAATGCTTGTCAAACAAGGATAATTTTTCCTTCCCTACATATCTCACAGGATTGCTGTGGGTCTCAAATGAGATAATAGAGGTGATGGCACACCGAAAGCTAAACGCACTACACAAAACAAGGAATTAGCGTTATGAAGATGGCTCTTCTGGCTGGTACATGCCTGCAATCCCAGCTACTTGGAAGCTGAGGCAGGAGGATCACAAATTCAAGAATAGCCTAGGCAAGTTAGCAAGATCCTGTCTCAAAATATGAAAGAATTAGGGGTGTGGCTCAGTGATAGAGCACTTGCCAGTCAGGCCCTGGCTTTGATCCTCAATACTGACAAAGAAGGATGGCTTCTCCTGAATGCGAAGTAGCATGCATATTATGATTGACTGTGACCATGCTACAAAAATAGGCATATAATCACAGAGCAATATGCATAAACAATAAGAATGGCTATATTCAGGTGGTAGAATTGTGGATGTTAAGTACTGCTGTCATTTGCCCTTTTAAGTTTGAATCATTTCTACTTAAATGGACATACCTTGAGGATATCCTCATAAGTGAAATAAATAGGTCACAGATAGATACATATCGCATCTTTTCTCTGGTATGAGAAAATGAAGATGTAAATGAGTCTTAGCATTGTATGTTATATATTGTGAAATAGAAAATGCTCAATGTAAAATAAGGTGAAAGGGGACAATGT
>PVIR01014371.1:0-40330 GCA_004026965.1 Petromus typicus | reverse complement strand
TCTGCTTCAGACCAAGGCTCAGACCTGAGTGCTCAGGGAAAAAGGGGCGCTGTGCTGGAGAAAGGACTGGAGCTTCAAGGAGGAATGAAATGTTTTGAGGGAGAGGCCCTGTTCATTCAGAACTTTCCTGGGAGAGTCTTCTGTTATTCAGGTTTCTCTGCCCTCTCCATGCCTTTCTCTTTCAGCAAAGAAGCCTTTTATTTACTTACTTGATCAAGTGAGATAATGTCAGTGAAAGTGCTCTGAGAGGCACAGAGGGCTGAGAGGGGTTACTCCTCTGAGAGGGGTGACTCACTTTGCCAGCACCTCTTTGCAAGGCTCCAACAAAGACATTAGTTTGTAAACAGTTAAGTCCAATCGGCCTTTGCCACGGGGCTGCTTGTCAGGGAAGCTGGAAAGTCGGAGTGCAAAGCAGAAAGCAAACAGGGTAGAAAGCCGCTTTGACACACGGGCAGTTTCAGCATGTCCTGATTAGTGGGCGACTGGCAGCAGGGGTGCGGGGCGCGTGGGGACGTCCGAAGACCTGAGGGTGGTCCTCTGTGCAGTGCTTACTGTGTGAGGCCCACTTCCTGCTGAGGCCAAGATGAGAAGGAGAGGCAGTAAGTGCAGCTGAGCCAGGGCTTCTGCCAGGAGGGTCTGGCTTCGCTGGCCGCGTAGATGGCCGGAACCCTCAGAAGCCAGCGCAGAAATCTAATCCCAGCGCTCCCATGGGCTTGAGCATGTAATGTTTTCTCACATAAGGGACACCGTAGAGGAGAAAAACTATGGTGCTTTATTGTTACGGGCTGTGGCTTCTCTGCTGAAGAAAGCTGAACGACTTATGGGGTTGATGGAACTGAAATTGTGGGTCGGAATCCCCCAGAGGTCAGAGCATTGTCTTATGATTGAAGTCCCTGTGTTCCCTGCTGTGGTAACTGAGATGGGGCTTTGACGGCTACAGCTGCATCTGGCAGTGTAATTTCATGTCAGGACCATGTCTGTGCTTCGTGTGCGATGTCATAGATAACAAAATAGTGAGAGATTACATGTTATCTGGTTCCATGTGTCTACACTGTCAGCTAATGTAAGTTGGTATGCATATATAATATGACCCATTAAAATCAGGAAAAGTTAATCAAATAGGAACAAAGTTAAAGTTGAATTTATTATGCTTTGTAGAATTACCAATTTCCATTTGCCTTTCTCAATCATGATCATGGAAAGGTTGGGTCATTAAGTCCACTTGGAGATTACTAACACTCGCTGTGACAGAGCCGTGAGAGCCCTGGCCCTTGCCCACTGTGAAAGCTGGAGCTTGCTGCTGATTTTAAAACACGCTACATAGTTTGAGCCAATGGAGTTAAGAGAGGGATGAATCAAGCCAAGGTGACATTGATGAAGGGAGAGAAAGGAGTGTGGAAAACACAACTGGGTAGCTCGAATCTGCTGCCCAGAAAGAGCTGGGAACATCTTGAGATACTGAGGAGCAGGGCCACCAGCCTGTCTCAGAGTGGTACCAGGACCCTCTGGTTAAGTATCTTTTGGAAAATGCTCACCACAGGTAGTATTTTTGTTTAAAAGACCTTTAGTATTTTTATTATTTATTTCTAAATGGCCCTGGCAACATAAAAGATCCTAAAGCTCATCAACTGTCACAGAATGAGAGAGAAACACAGAGCCTACTCAGCAAGCCTGCACCACACCAAGTGCAGCGTGTGCGAGACCCAGCCCGGCCCCAGCGGTCCTGCATGCGGCAGGTATGAGGTGCACCTGTGCACCGTCTTAGAGATTCGCCATGGGTCGGGCCCAGCCAGGTGGCGCGCACGGCGGCCTGGGTCGAGAGCCGCACTGTCCAACTGATTGGCGAGTTGTTGATGGAAACGATTTGGCTGGTGGGTCTTGCTATGCCAGGCTCTGACTTTCACTCAGAAGAAATGTCTGGTAAAAGCAAATTTATCTGGAATAAACATCACAATATTATGTTTTAAATCTTGTGTATAAAAATTCAAATATAGAGTACACATATAATTTTCCCCTTCTTCTTAGGTCTCTTTGATTTTAAAACTGCTATAACAATCACAGTCAATTTTAAAGAGTTGATGATAACAATACCATCCTGAATTTTTATACAGATTTTTTTCTTCCAAGGACCTTGAAGTGCTAAAAGTGTTGTCATCCATATAGGCAAACCTCAAGAATATCTAATTTAGCAAATGTCAGTGATAAATTCTGCGGGTGCCATTCTCCATGTCTTTGAATATATTAGAATGCCCTGGAAATAAGACTTGTTTATTCCACAGCAATTGACTGCTGGTAATACAGTTAGTTGGTATAATTCCACTTGTATTTACTGTTTATCTTTTAAATAGCTGTTGGGTTTAAAAAAATCTGTCATATATGCTTTTTATTTCTAAAGTGATAGTTTTAACTCATTCTCCAGTGCTTTCTCCAGGTGGTCTTTACCTAAGTCCACCCTTGATGCTTCTGAGTACATGTTGATGAGCCGAACTAGAAGAGTTCAAGGGCAAATGAGAAGATTTTAGGGGCCTAAACCACAGGACACTTCCTGTGTGGACAGGAAGCAGGGGCAGGCGGGAGGTCGTGGGAGCAGGTGGCAGCGTTATGGCAGTGGGTCTCCTCCAGGCCCAGTCGTTTCCACCCCCGAGGGCTCCCCTAGGCCCTGCCCGGCCTGCTCACTTGGGCATTGGGTAGCCCAGCCCAGATCTCTTCAAAGAACCATCACCAAATAATGGTCAGCATTTATAATCTTTGGTCTTTATTTCAGTTTTCAGGCTTAATTAGCTAAAACTAAGTGTTCCACAGCAGTAGCACTATGGTTAAGTGTCAGTTAAATCTAGGCAGCGCGGTTCAGTGGGAAGATGCAGAGGGCAGGATCATCTCTCCCCTGGGGTTGGAGAGAGTGTGCCATGCACCCTCGGGTGGTGAGACACCATCATGAGGAGGTGAAGAGCGAGCTTGTCCGCAGGCATCTGGCTCAGCATGAGTCTTCAGTTGGAATAGCACCCGGGCCAACGGGTGCCCTCACTTGTTCTCCCCTGGGCCCAATCTGAAGTTACTCATGACGTGTAAGGGAGGGCACACGCTGTGCAGAGGACCCTGGCCCTCTGTACCCTTGCCAGCAGGGCTTGGGCCTATCGTAGGTGTCACAGCTGAAAGGCACAGAGTAATGGGGACTGGGTCCTGTAATACCCCGGGATGTCAATGAGAAGCTGGGACCCTCTGTGGAAAGTTGTCATCCCAGGCAAACTGTGTCACCTGACCCAGAGGCAGCCACATGAGGAGGGCTCATAGTCTTCAGCCTTCTACTGCAGCCAGCCATGCCTCTATGCCCTGTCCTGAGTCACAGCAGGGGAAGGGGACATGGAGAAGAAGGGGCTTCAGTGACTGTCCTGGGGTGGCTGGCCGGTGTGCCTCCCTGTGCTCCTTCCGAGGCCCCTGTGCCCTGACAGTAGTGCTGTGCACAGTGTCACCTGCTCTAGGATCTCAACCAGACACTGGCCCTGGAAAGGCTGTGAGCCCCCGAGGCTGACCTTCTTGGAGCTTGTGAATGCCTTTGCTCGAGACAGCAGAGGGTCCCCCTTGAAGCCCGTGGATGCCCGCCACCCTCTCAGGCAGACGCAGCCTTCTCCTCAAGTGCCCCCTGCCCTGGGCCCTGAATTCTAATGGCACAGGGGGCATTTACATCACCGGAGTCATTTTCCAAATGAACAAATTGTGTTTTCTTCTTCATTGGGTCTGATATTTGAGTCAATCTGTGCAACAATTTCCTTTTCTTTGTTTTCCTGACCCCAAGTGCTCTTTCAGCCTGCTGTAATTACTGCCTTCCCTGCCACGGGAGTGTGGTGCAGTCAACCACAGGAGCGAGTCTGCTGTGCAGGATGGGAAAGAGGCCCCAGCTCTGGGCCAGGTCTCCTACTCAGATGTTGTTATTTACAAAGCCTGTTTTTGATGCTGAGTTAGGATTTCTCTGTGTCATGTACGAAACTAGCCTGGGAGGTGTTTAACTGTGCCATGCTTTCCTGCATGATGTTCACCTTTGCAGCGAACCTGGTGGCACACCTGGCTGGCACACCTGAGCTGTACTCAGTGCTCACCTGTAGCTTCTCCTCCCCCTCTGAAGTGCCCTCCCCAGCCGTGGGGACAGAAGCACCCGTTAAATCCTAATCTCAAGCGTCATGCCCATTGTTGTTACTCTTTGCTTAGTTGCCAGCCTTGTAACTCTACCCTTGGTCTGTGAAGGGAACGCAGGACTGTCCTTTCAGAAAACAGATCCCTTCGGGGGAGAGAGGCATGTGGCCATCTCTGATGGGCTGGCTGGCTGAAGCTGCCCCAGGATGCTTGCCTGCCCTCCACGTTGTCCTCAGAATCTACCTGCTCAGTACTCACTCCATTTTCTACCTGTCCACCTGTGTGTGTCCATCTCCTGCATCCCCTGGCCATAAGTCTACACGTTTGTTAAGCACCTAGTCCGTTTGTGATCCTTGTAAACTGAATTACATTCTTCCCCAAATGAATGTGTTGAATTTGGAAATAAGACATTTAAAAACATACTTAACGTGGAAATGAAGTCATGCATGGGGGCCCTAATCCAATATGATGGTGTTCTCCTAAGAAGAAATTGGTACAGAGACAGCAGGAGACAAAAACATAGTGTAGGATGCACCGAGAGGATGGGCTGGTGCACAGCAAGCCCAGAGGTCCGCACTCGGGAGGACGCCCCTGGACCCGGATGTGGGTCTCGCGCCCCCAGAACTGTGAGAGTGCGTGCTGCTGTTCAGGATGCCCAGCTGTGGTGTCAGGACCGCACCGATGACCACCGACCACTCCAGTCGCTCAGGGACCGGTACAGCCTCTGAGAACTGCAGAATTCTGAGCACACCCGGGCGGATAGGCGGCTCGAGGCCTGTTCTTCCTTCCACCACTCAGCAGAGCGTGCTGAGTACCCCAGCAGCATAGTGTGGCTGGTGACAGGGGCTGTGGATGGATTTTCTTGGTCAGAACAGGACAGGAGAGCACAAGGGGGACTCCTGGGTGGCACGCCAGGGACTAAGGCGAGGGAGCGAAGCGATGACGAGCACGGTGGTGGGGGAGCTCTCAGGCAGGCTGGCTGTGTGGACACGGGCTCGTGCTTCGGACACGGGCTCGTGCTTCGGACACGGGCTCATGCTTCCGACACTGGCCAGCAGAGGCTTGGTACCGAGCCCCGGCTCTGAGCGGGCTGATCTGCCAGGCGGAGTGCAAGTCCGAGGCCGTCCCTGCCCTTGGGGGAGCCTGTCCTTGCCCGGGGCAGCTGGGCGTGTGAGCAGCCCAGGGAGCAGCTCAGAGCACGGCTGCTGCTCCAGGAGGTCAGCGCCGAGGAAGATCAATGTGGGCTACAGCAGTCCATTTAAGTAGCAATTAGTTATAATTAATCAATTATGTAATTGAGTAGCACTTAATTATTTACTGCCTTGTTCGCTTTTCCAGCTGCTCACCGTGTCAGCTTTGTTTCCCCAGCCAGAGCCAGAGCTCCCGTAGCACAGCCTGGGCTCCCTCCCGGCTTCTGACCGGCGATGGAGCTGCCACGAAGAGCAGCAGTTTGTGGAAACGAAGCTGTGGAGCCGGTGGCTGTGGCGTCAAAGGCTCTGTGCGGACTGTGCCGGGAAGACGGGAAGACGAGAGGGAGAGCCGGCGTGGCCTGGAGCGGGGGCGCGGGGAGGGACGCCTCTCAGGAGCGAATGTGGCAGTAAGCCGCACGGGGCCTGGGTACGGAGGAGCAGTGTCCTCAGGAGCCACGCCGGGCTGAGGCGCAGCTCGGCCAAGCCTCCTGGAGCCGGGGGACCTGCTGAGCTGACCAGCCGCTCTGCTCTGGGACAGCGGAGCGCAGAGCCGCCGTGGCTAACTGCGCCGCAGCTCTAATGTGCTGTTCCCAGAGGAGGGGCTGCCTCGAAGACACCAGGGAGGAAGTCAACAGAAATGCACCGAAGGGCTCCCTGAAAGTAAGTGCGAGTGCTCAGAATTTCAGATTCGGGGAGGAGCGGCACACGTGGCTCAAGCCATATGGCGGCCAAATGAGTCTTGGGCTCCTGAGAGGAGAGGCGCCCAAAGTTAGGGCTTAATGGGACCCTAAGCTTTGTCGGGGATCTGAACAGGGCGACCTCCTAAATTCCAGGTGTCCGTGGCTGGCTCTGGTCTGGCTCATTTGCAGAGAACGACGGTGCCTCCTCTCTCCGTGAGGTCAGCGGTGTTATTACCTGTACTCAGGGCAGAACACCTGAAGACTTGCCGACTGATTGCTTTCATTAACTTTAATTGGATTCTTTCGCACTTGGAAAGAGAAGTGTAACCGGGGCTTAATTGGGAGAGCGTCTCAGACCCCGGGTGACACAGGACAGTAAACATTAAAAGTGCTACGGCTGTGTCGGTGGTAAGTGTCGAAGGCATGTTCGGTGTTTGTGGGAACAGCTTACAGACTTGGAGGCTTGGGGGAAATTTGGAGTGTGTCAGGTTTGGAGACAACTTGGGGCCTGTTTAGGAATAAAGCGGCGTGAAATCAGATGTTTACGAGTAAAATCACAGAAGAGATCAAACACGCTCCACTCCGTCCTACGCCAAAGGAAGTCCTCCCAGCTGGGAGACGCGCAGTCATCCTGTGAGCGGCCCTGGCAGGCAGCGAGCGCTCCTTCCAGCCGGTTCCTTCCAGCCGGTTCCCCTGCTCACCTTTCTACTGGTTTGCAGCGCTTGCGTCTTTTGCCTGGGAGGCGGCACTTGTTTTTCTGCCTGGTGAGAATCTATTCATCCTCTAGGAACTTACATCACTCTTTCCCTCGCGTCCCCGAGCTCCATGCCTGTGCCCGGCAAAGAGATCACCCCTGTAGTGCCCGCCTGCCGTGGCCTGTGTGCTGCTGTCCATTTCACGCTGGACTCTGCTGTCTTGGAACCTGTGCCTCCTTCCCTCTTCTCTCTGAGTGACAACGTCTGACTCCCCTGGGGTGCAGGGGTATTGTCTTCCGTCAGGCCAACATGCTCCTGGGGGTCCCCCAATCCCTGTGTGCGGGACAGTCACTGTGTCCATGCACGGGAAGTTCTGACCTTCACACACACCCTGGGTCTGATTTTATAAGTATGAAGCATGCTTGTCACAGCCCCCGCGACCCCACTCTCACCTCCCTGCACTCTGGGGCTCCTTGGCTGCCCTGTGCCCACCAGTTGGGCAGAAAAGGGCTCAATTCTCACCTTCCCGAGATGCGCCTAGGGTGCCTCAGGTGTGAAATGTGTGCACAGGTCACTGGGAAGACCTGCTTCCCCTGCAGACCGTGTTTTCATTTCAAAAACTATCTGGTTCATATGAAGAAATAAGACATCCTGTGGATAGTTCTAAGAAACGAATTCACTTTTTCCGCAGGACTCACACTGGTGGCTGGGATGGCGGATCCTGGAAGAGAAGGAGGACCCGCTTGCTGGACAGAGGGAGTGGACATGGGCTCCTGGCTGGGTCCTGTGGGCACAGATGCCCAGCTGCCCCTGCACCATGGTGGTGCACACAAAGGTACACTGGCAGATGCCACTCATGTGTGGTGCAGCCGCTAGGCACAGGGCACACAGCAGGTCCCCCTGAGATGTGCCATTGCTGCAGACCATAAACACTGCATTTCAGAGACCTTGACCAAGAATTACATGTGAAATATCATAATAATTTTATATGTCCCACACGGCAAAATGCTATTTTGAATATACTGAGTTAACCAAAATATACTATTAAAGTGAATTTCACCTTTTTTATTTTACTTATTTTTAAGGATGTCTGCTGGAGAGTGTAATGTTCTATGGGGCTCACAAACTTTGCTGCAGGCTATCTGGTCTGAGTGTTCGGAGGTCTAGCAAGGGTGAGGGCAGCCGAGAAGGCTGCAAGTTGGAAGCTGCGCTTGAGTGGGAACAGGATCTTAGAAAGCTCTTGGGGCTGAGAGCGAAGTAGCTGCTGCGTATCTTCTCGGGACAAACGTCTTCATTCCTTGTCCTGACATCGGCTGAAGTACAGTTTGCTTTGGAGCTCCATCCCCTCTCCAGATCTGGGCTGGTATAAGACAGCACACGTTTGCTGAGGGTTTGGGCCTTTGGCAGACCCTCCTCCGAAGGAGGCTGGAGTCGATCCGCTGCCCTGGGCTTCGTCGCCTTGGGCCTTGCTGCAGCCGGCTTTCCTTCACTGCCACGTCCATTCGCAAGGGATCCTGAGCTGGTTCTGTGCTGCAGACTGGGTTAGTGGCCACAGGCGCGACGAGGACCTGGACACTATGAAGTAAAATGTGGGCCATGCTTCTCGGGCCATCGCTGTCAGCAGGAAGCATCCTAGTAAAGCTACTCATCACACATTTTCCACCCCTTTTCTGCGTGGAGTTAATGAGTCTCTGAGAAACACCAGACTCAGAAAGCTCTCTCTCGGGTCCTTATTTGCTCTTTGTCTCGATGGCCGTGGTTTCGTCTCTGTGCCATGAACCCACTTCTGTGTCTTGTGCTGTTGCATATCTGTTTGTGCGTTCAGGAAAGTCGTTTGGAGACCCCTGGGTCTCCCCAAATGCGGCTTCTCAGGGTCATGTTTGTGTCATGTCTTTGCCAACCAGCTCTTCCCCAGCTGGCTCCTAGTCAGGAGAAAGTAAAGGAGCTTCCTTTCATAAGTGACAGCCTGATTTATTTGTTTATTGTTTTGATGCAGGTTCTTGCTCAGTTGCTCAGGGCGACTCTGACTTTGGTGTTGTGGGATTGAGCAATGCCCTCCATCCCCTATTTTTGTAGGGTATTTTGTTTGCTGCAGCAGAGCTACGAAGTTCCGCAGTCAGCCTTGGATTTGGATGGAAGGCGAGTGACTACTGTAAGAGGAGTAGATCTGAAAAACTTCTCCATTCCTTCTCCAGTGCTGAGAAATCATCGCCACAACCAACCTGACTGGCTTCTGGGTACGTGAGATAAGCAGGTGGGACTTAAGATATTTTGGGGGCAGTTATGATAACCTTTTTATTAAATAATCTTTGCTATGGATCTTCTGCAAATACCCCAAAGTCCAACAGTGTGGGCACCATCCCCAGCAGAGCTGTCCTTGCAGAGGCACAGTGAGTCCTGAGCACCCATGTGAGCAGGTGTTCTTTTCTTTTCCCCTGCTCTGGCAGCCTGCAGGGGACCAAATGCTGAACAGACAAGGGAACGTTTGGTATGTAGTTAAAAATAAAAAAATTAACACTAAACATTAAAATGAGTCTATGAAGTTTTAACAAAACTCTTCATTTCCTCTGCCACTCTGATTACTTCGATAGATTTTGAAGTACTGGAAATATCAAATACATTCAAATGCATATTTTGGTGCTTCTATTTGTTCTGATCATGATTTAGACCATTGATGGTGAACCTTTTAGGGTTTTCAGGGATACAGACAGCCTGGTGTGCCACATGTGCCATAGGTTCGCCACCACTGGCCTAGCCTGACTACTGGGAGCTTCTTCAGGCTCAGAGGCAGGAAGTGAGATTGACTGAGAAAAAGTAGCACCTGGAGATGCACTGCTATTCTTCTAGGGTCTCTGGCACTTGCATTTCAGAGTTCCTGTCCTTGCAGTGAGGGGGTTTAGTGCCATCTTCCTTTTTCTGTGTTGGGTTTAGTGCTGCCCATCAGGATACCACTTAGGTATCTGGGGCTCACGGCGAGCAGGACCCCAGTCTGTGCTGACCAACCGTTATTTTAGAGCACAGGTACTCAGCTTTTTGGTTTGTCAAATAAGAAGAGGCAATCTTGGGCTACGTATAACATCTATAATGTTGTTGATGAATGTGAGTAACAAATTTCCTTTTTATATTTAACTTTTTTTTTTTTTTTTTAGGTTTTTTGAGACAGAGTCTCGCTTTGTGGTTCAGGCTGGCCCTCAGCTCAGCCTCAAACTCACATCACAGCAATACTCCTGCCTCTGCCTCCCGAGTGCTGGGATGACAGGCGTGAGCCACCACACCCCGCACTGTGGTGTGCGGTACTGGTTGCTGCTGGGGTGAGTCTCCACGCCCAGTATGGTCTGTGGTTACCGGGGATTGAACCCGGGTCCTTGTGCTTGCAAGACAGGCAGGGAGCCACTGAGCTAACTCCCCAGCCCCTATATTTAACTTATTAAATTACTTACAAAATAACACAACTCAAGTGTAATAACTCAGTAAGAAAATTTACATATCTGCGTACTATCAGTAAACACCCACGTTCAGAGGGACACACATGTGGAAGTGGTTGAAACACCGTTATCAGCGATGGCTGTTTACTCACCACATTTCATGGCACTACGTTTGACACGTGGGTTTGGGATGGACTGACTGTGTGCCCGCCCCTGCACTGTACTCTGCTGTCATTTACACAGCCCAGTTTGAGCATGAAGTTATGAAAAATGTGGCAAAAAATCACACAGTAATGTCACAAGTTTGCTTCGAGGGGCTGTGACACTAGCTCTCAGGGTGGTACGAGGCCCACAGAAGCAGACACCTCCATGTCCAGGCAGTGTCGGAGGAAACAGTCTATAGAGAGCTGGCAGCAGAGCTGGGACCAGGCCCTGCTTGGTCTCTGCTTGACGTGGACTTAGTGTCTCCCGGAACAGTGCTTGGCATATGGCAAGAACCAGTGCCTTTCTGCTGGCTGGAGGAAGTTACCAATGAATGATTCCACTCATAATGGTTTCCAACCAGACTGCATCCTTCTCAACCGCACTTTAGAGTAGCCAACCTTTTAATGTTTTTAGTAGTAAAATAAATTTCTTGAAATGATAATAGATGCTGAATTTTTATCTGTTGGATTTTTAGAGCAGCATCTTTCATCCTAAAACCTCAGGGTGCATTCAAATAAAATTACAAATAATTAAAATCTTTTGGAAAAACCATATAAACCTTAAAAACAAAAATGATATTTAATGGTTGATAAAGCTAGAATAGAGACATGATTATAACGCCATATAATCATGTATGTAATTATTACATAAATAATATATAATCATCCTAATAAACCATGTAATTTCAGCCACTCTTTCCCCTGAAGCCTCTCTGTTTATAGGCTTGCTGTAGTTGGCAGGGGGCGAAGTGAGACTGGGAGGGGACTGAGGATTAAGCACTGTGTGTGACTTGGAAGGGCCTGTGCGGTTTCCTAGTTTACAGACTTCACATCTGACCTGAACGTGGAACAGCAGTGTTTGCACTCAGCCGCGCCCTGAGGGAATTACTGGGACCTTGAGAGCCGGTTCTCCTCCATCCCTGTCATCTACCTTGCTTCCTGCTTGGGTCCTCATGCCTCTTGCCTCCGTCTGGCCCCCAAACACATGTGGGGAGCTCCTTCCTCCTCTCTGCTTTCCCACAAGCAACAAACGTCCCTGGAGATCCACTGATTCCCCTGGGCCCACAGCCACCAGCCCCTGTGTCACTGCCAGACCCTGTCAAACACATGGTGTCTGAGTTACTTTTCTCATTGCTGAGACAAAATACTCAACACCCAAAGTTAAAGGAGGAAAGGTTCATTTCAGCTCACAGTTTGTGGAGGTTTCAGTCTCTCCTTGGCTGGCTCCAAGGTAGGGTGACATAGCAGAGAGGCACCACAGAGGAGAGACAGTCCATGGCATGGCAGGCAGGAAGCAGTAACCCACAGGAAAGAGTCTGCTTTTCCCTTTTGTCCCATCTACACTGAAGCCTTTTGGGTAGTACCACCTATACCCAGGGAGAGCCTTCTGTCTTCAATAAATCCATTCAGACACACCCAGAACTATGCTAATTCCACTGCATAGTCCTACACGCCCTCAATCCCAGTGTCACAGGTCCTAGATTCAGCAAGCTCTGGAAAGCTCTGCCTGTGTGTGCATGAGGCTTAGGGGACATCTAGATACAAGCTGTAACAGACAGGCACAGTACCTTGTACCTCTGCCCCATTACCCATTGTCTACAGGTGCCACTCTTGTTCCCATTTAGCCTGCACCTCTTCAAAGGCAAAGACCCCTTTTTCACCTCTCACTCCCCCACCCTAGACGATCTGTGGCTAGGAAGGGCCCAGTGGGCTGAGCAAAGCAGTAGAGGTCACCTTGGGAAGGGAGCAAACCTATTGCACAGAGACACAACTACCTTTGGGTAATGTTTGCCACGATGAGTGTGCATCAAAGTGGGGCTCTCTGTAGGGCTGGTTCAATACTGATTTCTCTTCCTTCCTTTGTCTCCAGGAATTTTGACTCAGGGAATTCGTGATCTGATCATTTGCTTTATTAGAAAATTTCTAAGTAAGGCTGATAAAGGGATCACATTCTGAGAACCACTGGTTTAAAGAAAAAAATCTTAGGAGTATAGTTTCAAGGCTGTGTTGTGTCCAACATGAAAATAATAGTTATCTCGTATGGATGTAAGCACTTTGCTGTTTACAGGGTGCTTGTCGAATGCTGTTTACAACATTCTCATCCAATTATAGAGAAGTTGAAAGACTTGCTCAGAGGCCTTAGCTGACAGGCAGAAGAACCGGGACTGGAGCCCAGGCCCCCCTCGCTGTAGCCATGAGCCTCCCAGTGCCCGTCCATTGCTTCTTCCTTCTTTGTGGTCGGGGCTTGTCCTGCTGGCAGAATTTTCAGAGCACTCTTCCTCCAACGATGCAGGGAATGGAACAAAATGTTCAATAGCTTCCAGGAGGGTTGATTGCTCCATGGGTGTCGGAGAATCTGTCATCATAGGCTCTTTTCTTTGATCGATAAAGCACTCTTCTCACACTGGAAGGGAAGCCAGGCAATAATCCGCAATATAAAGCACCCTTACGTCTGGGTTCATCTTGGAGACTGTTAACAGCTTTGCTGTCAGGAGACACAGGTACACGAGGCTTCACTTGCTGATCCTCATTTGGGGCTCTGTGCAATGAGGTGTCTCGACCTCAGGTTCTGGAAAGTCTGAAAATGCTGCTCACATCGTTACATGTGTGGAGCAGCAGATTTGCCCTCCAAATTTGCACGGCTTGTGTCCAGGACCAGGAAGTGCAACTAACACAAACCTCTAAGGGCTTCTGGTCATGGCCATGTAGTGGAAAGATTGTGTGTTAGCCATTCACTGTCCATTCCAACCTGCACATCCAATTCTGTCTTCAAATGCCATCTCTTTCTATCCAACTGCTCTTCACTAAAATCTGTGTTCATTTCTGTAGTAACACAATCTGTCCATAACAGATTTCTCTGTACGCTTAGGACAGACACCACCCTTGGAAAGCCTTTGTTTAGGTCAAGCTTTTGTTCCTGCGCTTTAGCTCTTCATGTGACAGCCCCCCCACGCTTTCACGGGACATTCTGAGGTGTTCATGAGTCTCCATTTCATGGTAGCTGCCTGGTTTCCAGTTCCTGCAGTGACAGGAAGAAGAGAACAGCTGAGATCTAGGCTTTATTTCTTTCTTCTGTTTTTTCTTATTTGGAAAATACCAGTATTGAGTGTCTCAGAGACATCTGTATTTTCAACCATGATTCTCTTACTACAGAAAAAATCCAATCAGTAGCTTCTGTGCAAAGAGAGCTTGGGCTGAAAATAATTTAAAATGAACTATCTAGTCTGAGACTTTCATTTTGTACAGGATTCGCCTGTTGTTTCTTTAGCATTGATCATATCTAGGAGTCAAGGGTGGCTTTAATTGTCATGTTATACTGTCCAATGCCTTTCATGGTATAATCTGGGATGAGCCCTCCCAGGTCGGATGGTGTCAGCCTGGGGGCTTTCTTATTCCTGAGGCTCCGTGGGGAGCTGATGATCCTTACATGAGATGCAGATGCCTCCAAAGGCTCACTGCACGGGCTGGACAGTTGATGACCTTGTGGTGCTCATTGTCCTGCAGAGGGTGAGACCCACGTGAGTTATAGTTTGGTAACTGGCTGCAGTGCTGGGGTCTTCAGCCTGAGCACATGGAGGCCCTCGGGGTGGTTATAGGTCAGTGTTGGGGTGCCAAATACACAGACCCTGGGAAAAAGCCCAAATCAAAAATGGGTTTGTGTTTAGTGTGCTGTGTATATCCTGGTCTAGTTATGAATAATTTAGCCTTCCCTAGGCTGAATAGACTATATTTAGCAAGCCTATTTTGCTTATAATACATCCTATCCTTTTATGAAGAAGCATAAAGTTTAAGAGAGCTGCTCAGAATTAGGGGTGACTTCGCTTTGTGGGCCCAGTATGCAGAGGGGTCTTCACTTCCCGTCTCATGATACCACATGTTGCAGAGGCGGAGGGGGAGGTGCTGGCACGCGTGGAGCTGTAGGTGGCCTGAGGGTCGTGTCTCCTCCACAGGGCGCGGGCAGGGCTGCTCTGTGCACTGCTGGCTCCTGGAATGGCCGTATATCTAAGACTGAAGATGTGTTGCGATCTGAAGCATCCCAGGGGAGGCGCTCGGGCTTGGGGGAGGGACCGTCTCTGACGAGCCTCCGGGAGAGTCACCTGGTCTGCTCTGTCCCCCTGTTTTCTTGTTTTCCTCCTGGATGAACCCTCCAGAGAATTAGAGCTGAGAGAACTCTGATGTGATTCCTGTGGATCCTCCTCCCTGGGAAAGAAGAGCCAAGGGGATCAGGCGGTACAAATGGACAATCTCAGAGTGCCCGGAACTCCTCCTGACCAAACGCACCGGGAGCACCCCAGAACTCCTCCTGACCAGACCCCCAGGGAGCACCCCAGAACTCCTCCTGACCAGACCCCCAGGGAGCACCCCAGAACTCCTCCTGACCAGACGCCCAGGATCTGTGTCCTGCCTGGGTGGCACTGCATCGTCTCCAGAAGCTTTTCGTTAATTTGCAAATGTCAGCCTTGAGCAAGTGACACACTTACTAGTCAAGGGTCTGGGATGATTAGCAACTGGCTGGACACCACTTGGAGCACAGGACAGGGCCGTGTACAGGCGGGAGGACGGCCTCGGAGAGGTCAGTGAGAACAGCGCTGCTCTGAGGCTTGGTCTGTGTAACTGCTCTGGCCACGGGAGTGGTGGGGCAAGGAGAAGGCCGTGGATTGGAAGATGGAGTCACTGGCCTTCTTTTGGGATATGCCAGAGGCAGATACTTAGTTCCACTGCCGATTGCCAAGGGTGTCCGAGGAATTCATTGGCAAATCAGATTTTTAGAAGGGAGAGCATATTTCCTATCGATAGCAATGTGATGAAAACTGATTAAGATTCCCAACAACTGCTCAAAAGTCTATTTAAATGTTAGGTGGTAAGTCCAAGAGTGTCTGTTAAATTGTTTTGCAGTATTTTCAGCATGTCTGTGTTCTCAACAATCTGCACACCCCCAGGAGCCGAGGAAGGAGCTTAGGATGTCTGCAGCGCCTCGGCAGCACAGAGCCGAGTGGAACCGGGTCTCCTCCACGCCCACCAGGAACTTTGTGCATTCTCTCCCGACTTTTGCATTGTGGACTAAAATGTCTCCTGCTTGATTGTAGTCTAGAGATTTATTTTTTAAGAGTCCACAGAAAACATTCTCTGCTATTTTTTGTTAAAATGTAGAAAAACAAAACAGAAGACACAGTGTGGTAGGAAATCATGAACTACAAATTAGTACCTCGACACATCCCACCCCTGCAGACACACCCAGCGCGGGCTTCCTCTGGAGCCAGGTCGAGTGGATGAAGGGCTGGCTGGGCACTCACTGCAGAGAACAGACTCACAGGAATTTGCTGTCATGCCTGTAGCACTTCCCTCGGGCGTCAGGGAGTGACCCTGGGCATTTGCTGTCAGTGAGATTGGGTTTCCAGCTTCTCCTTGGTCCTGGCATGGCTCAGGCTCAGCTCACTTTCAGATGCCGATGGCTTCCCACTGGGAAGGACCGTGGGATATTCTTTAGAAGGTTGACCACCAAGGCACCACATCTCCTTAGCGGCAGCAGTTATTTTATCTGTGAAAATAACTGTCCTTTTTAGTTTCTCAATTTGTCACCTGTACAGTGATTTATTGCCTTCCAAAGCTGCTGTAATTGTATAACGATGCAAAAATAAGGACAAGGCGCACTGATAAACTTTATTACCTGTAGCATCTTGCATTCAAACTGCATTCTAGCAGGCACCATAGGGTTACGGAGCATAGCCACAGGGCCGCCAGCCAGGCTGGAAGGCCTGAGCGGAGGGGCAAGGGAATCACGCTTCCCGGATGAAGCTCAGGAGAACTGAGCTGATTCCATCTTGTGCACTTTGTAACCTCCCATACTGTATTCACCTCCCATACTGTATTCCTTTGCCTACTTTAAATTGAGAATACAGAATTAGCTCTTCAAAAGTCTTTGAAATATTTGTTCAAAATAATGTCTACAAAGAGAGTGTTGCTATACTCCTGTTTTTATCTTTAACCTGCTTCTTCAGAGCTCTTTCTTTCTTAAATCAAATGTCTAGAGTTTGGTGATCACAGAGGCCCAGACTACCCTTCTGTTGAACAGAGGGGCGAGCGCTGCAGGACCTCTTGGTGCCAGGGTGTAAATGACTGGGGAAGGGTTGTTGTTACAAAGTAATTTTCAAATTTGCTTATTATTTTAGAAAACTATGTGAAGTTACAAAGCCCTCCATGTGGAATCCAGAGACAAACTAGTCTCTCGTCTGCGGAGAGGTCCTTCTGGTTTCCGTAGCTCCCTGACTTGGGTCTGTACTTGTGCGAAAGGTCTCCTGTTATTTCTCTGAACCAAAACATAACAAGTCTCTGGCGCAGCTGACTGTGGGGGTGAAGATAACAGACACAAACCTCATAACTGCCTCTCTTTTCCTTCCTGGTCACTTGTGGGTGACCACACCTTCTGGAAAGGCTATCTTGAGATTGCAGCAGGAGTGTGGGCCAGACCTGTGCCTGAGGCTGGGGCCTTGGTACCCAGGACAGGAAGGTGCTGGTGTCCACGTCTCCCGCCTCCACGGGCTCACTGTCAGGCTGCATTTTCCAGCTTCTCTCACAGGCGGAGATGATCAGGTGAACTGTTGGAGCCAATGGTGTCAGCGTGAGGTCCAGAACCATACATGCTTCAGGGACGCATGGCCTCAAGGTCAGGACCGGGACAAGGTCTCTTGGGCTCTGCACTTTGGACACTTGAGGTCCAACGACTCCTTGTGAGGGCGGCCCGAGTGTTGGATGGAGACTCCTCGCCAGGCACCAGCAGTGAACTTCAAGGCCTAATTTTCACAATGTTGATAAATGTCATGTGAGGCAAAATCACTGATAGTCAAGAACCACTGACCTGGAGGAAAAGCTCAAGATACTGAGGGCCCAAGTTTCCTCTTCTCTGCAGCCTGAGGATGCTTTTCTGCCCCCTTCCCCACCTCCTTTCCTGTCTTGCGATGTTGGCACCTCCTCACCTGCACAAAGGACCAGAGCCAGCTTGGCGGGTCTCCCCGGGTGTGAGAATGTGCGTGCTCTTCCTCAGCTTGACTTCTCTCGTGTTCACTTTCTACGGCTGCAGAGCAGATCACTGTAGAACTCAGTGGCTTTGTTTCCTCAGTGTCCCTGTCAGGCAGTGTCTGTGGGTCAGGCACTCAGCAGCTCTGCCTCAGCCTCTCTAGGATGATGGCATCGGAGGTTGCCAGGACCACGGTCACGTGAAACTGGACTGCGACTGGGAGATTTATTTCAGGTACTGTCCCCTCATGTTGGTGAGTTTCGTCCCTCACCTTCCAGCTTTTTCAAAGGCCACTTTACTGTCCCCATGGGTGTAACTGCTAATTTCCCAAGACAGCACTTTGTCTTAGTTATTTTCTCATTGCTGGAACAGACTTAAAGAGAGAGCGATTCACTCTGGCACAGTTTCAGTTATAACTGGCAGGCTTCACGGTGGACCAGCATGGCAGAGGGGCCTGGTGCAACAGAGCTGCTCTGAGCATGGCAGACAGGAAGCAGAGTCCACAGAGGAGTCCCGCAGGGAGATGCACCCTTCCGGTCACACCCACAGCGACCCACCTTTTCCAACAGGGGCCACCTCCATCCCCAGGATGCAGTCACTTTCCAAAGGTCCCATCTTGCAATTTCCCAGGACTCCATCCCCAGGATGCAGTCACTTTCCAAAGGTCCCATCTTGCAATTTCCTGACTCTGTAGAGGGGCATCTAGGTACAAATCAGAACACACGATCCAAAGAAAAGTGAGAAGACAGGAGAGAAGCCTCAGCTTGATGACTTCGTCTCTGGAGTCTCAGACTGTTAGTCTGCTTCATGCTTCTCATGCAAAATGAGTCACTTAGTTCAGCCAAGCTCAAGGGAGGAGCAGTTGCTTCTGGCTTGAAGGCAAAGGTACCGAAGGCTAGGTGGACGTGTTTTAAACCATCACCTTCCCCAGAAGAGGACGTCTCTGCTTAGGTATACCAGTCTGTCCACCAGTCCCAGCCCCACAGTGCTCATTTCAGGAGCTATGCATCCAGTGGTCTGGAAGATTCTCTCTGGACTGTTACTGTGTAGTCCCTTTTAGAAAAAGTCAAACTCTAAACTTGAAGTTATTTCTGACTTTGCTGAGAACATTAAATGTTGCCAAGATCACAGCCAAGAGGGTTGTTTATAGTAGAGGCAGGAGTTCAGATCCCATGAGAGGCACATGGAAGATTCTTGAAAAGCCTGCTGATTGCTGGGCACTGAGAAACAGCTGCTGCCCCCTCTGCCAGCCTCTGCCCTGGCTGAGTCCCAGCCCGTGAGTCCTTCACTGGGAGCTCTTGAACCCAGACCAGGCACAGAATGATACAGAGGGTGTACTCTGAGGCTGGGCTTCTTGGTTTGGCATCTAGCTCCAAACCTGGCAGGGCTGCCTTGCTGACCCCTGAGTTTTGTGTTGCTCTTTTATCACATGGAAAGGGACTGGGAAGTGACATTCCAGCAGGCTCGACAGCTCGGACTCAGGTCGGTCACCAGCTGAGCTCCAGCCCCTGAGCCGTGGATGGAAGCTACGTGCCTTTCTCCTAGGCATGGACTGCAAACACCCCATGTCATCCTCCAGGTGACCCTCCCCATCTTCTGGCTGGACAAAGATGCCCAGAGCAATGCCAGAGGCCAGTGACAAAGACAGTGGGCACAGTCTCTCTCAGAGGGTGCCAAGTGTCCCCTCTTTCAACTAGCAATGAGACTTTGCATGAGCAAGACACAACTTGTGATTGCCCCAAGTCACTAAGATTTTTTGTTATGGCAGCTAGCATCGCTTAACTAATACAATTACTTTGTCATCATGTAACTAGGAAATTACTAGTCTTTACTAGTACTAAGAACTAGGAAATTACTGACAGTCCTTGCCTTAATTTCTCCATCTATAAACTGAAGAGAAAAGTGCTATCCCCTCACAGAGTTATAAGAATGGACAAATGAGATCAACTCAATAAAACAGTTTTTGGATCATAGTACATTCTCAGTAAGGTTCTCTGTACCTTTGAAGGTTATTATGAATTAGAATAAACAGTAGGAAAGACTTGGGCTCCAAAATAGTTTTCCTTTCTGACTCAGGGAGCTACTCTGGGATCTAGGTAAGACAATCTTTTGTGCAGTTTGGCTCTAAGGGAAATCGAGGTGGACAGGGACTGGGTTCCCTGCTGCCGCACCACCGAAGTCCTGGCTGCATCATCCTAGGACAACGCCCAGAGCCCCCGGCAGATTGAGGGCCCAGTGGGGCTTGTGGTGTCTGCAGAAGCGTTGGCAGCCTTCGCCTGGCTCTTCACTGCTCCACGTGAAGCTATCAAGTTTCTGGTCCTTGCAAGGTTCACTCAGAGAGCCGAAGGAGAAAAGTCACCTCTGCCTTCCCGTCACATTGTTCCTGCCTTGCTCACCAGTTTCCTATCCTACGGGGCAGAGCAGCACCTGAGAGCCTGAGCTTGAGCCTGAGTCTGGGCCTGAGCCTGAGCCTGAGCTTGAGCCTGAGCTGGGGCCAGGGCTAGGCCTCACTCTCACGTTTCCCTCCGGCTGTGTACAGCCCTCTGGGGCCTGTGTCCTACCCTCACAGCGTTACTGAGCTGCGAAGCACTTGGGGAGTGTTTGCTACCTCAACGTTTTGGCTGTGTCTGAACAGGCTGGGGGTTTACCGAGGTCAGCAGTGGCTGGGGATCGATACGGTTTTTCAGATGAAACTCCGTTCTCGCCTCCAACAAATCCCTAGGGTTACTTGCGTTTGTAAACAACATCTTAAGGAGTGCTGATTGTAAATCATCGCAGTTGCGCCTTCGTAGCCTTCTCTCCATGGTTCCTCCTGACGGTTTTGTACAGGAGGCACGAAGGGTCCTTGAACCAATGAAGACTGGAGCTCTGAGGACTCACTGACCCACCTCGGTGACGGGGTTTGCAGCAGGCTGTTGGGACCTGGCCCTACAGTGTTGGCCCTGCCTGGCGGCATCGTCAGGGCCTCGGTTGGCTCGGGGTACAGGTTTCTGACCTGGCCAGCGCCCCCTGGTGCTTCTGAGGGGCAGTGTCACAAGGACTGTGCTGCAGGCATCCCTGGTCAGCTGATGCTGCCATGCCTGCCGGGTCCGTGCAGGCTGGCGAGCAATCCTTTTCTCCTCTGGACCGAATTACTTGAGAAGAGGAATATTTCACCGTCAGTCGGCTGAGCTGCCCCCTGAGCAGCCTGCAGGCAGATGGAAGCTGAGGACAGGCCTTGCCCGGGAGGGAGAGGGCCGAGTCTGAGGTCCGCTGTGCACAGGCGCACGCTGGCTGCTGGTCTCGGACACCGCTTTGTACTTTGCTCACCTTGCTGGAGAGAAACACCTTCGAGCTGGCACAGCATGGTGAGCTTCGTGCACCCAGGGACTCGGTGACTGAGGAGTGGCAAGGGACTGACTCATTCCTGAGTACTCGGCGGAGAGGGCGCTGCTTGGCACCTGTCACCCCATGTCTGGCCCACGGTGGCAGGAGTGTGGCTAGGCACCTGACGGGTCCTTGGCGAACCCTCACTGCCCCCTGGACATCCTGTAATTCTCACACGGAGCAAGGTGTGCGCCAGGCGAAGGCTCCTCACGCCCAGAGGTGGGTGGAAAACCCAGGGCTGTGCCTGACACGCTTCTGTCCTGTCCCCCAAATCCAAGCCCACCTGTGAGAGTGGACCCAGCGTGTGTGTGACAACACACTCAGGTGTCAGAGCAAGTCACGGACCAAGCAGAGGACAAACACTGTCGCTTGTCTGCTGGGACAGAGCGAGCAGGCATGCACGAGTACCACCAGGTGCTAGGCTTTAGCACTGTGAAATAGTAAGAAAATATTCAAAGGGACAAGGTGGGCACGAGTAAGTAAAGAAGGGAAAGGAAAAATTTGGTGGTATAAAAGGAAATAAAGCTTATGTATATAGGGCAGGGGAATGGGGAAAAATGAGGATTATATTGTCATATACTGGTACAAATTCCCAGTGTCGATTGTGATCATGATGTGTAGATAAAATGTACCAATAAAATCAAGTTTAAAAAAGAGCCAATTAAGTTTTGGGCATTTGGTGAACTGACTGATCTTTCCTTGGTAGCTCCTGTGTAGCCACCGTGGGAGTATTTGCACCATAAAAATTGGCAGTGCTGGTGCCAGTGGGCCATCAGGCACTTCCCAGCACCACGAGACAAGGGTCGCCCCGAAGGTGTGTGACGCTCACTGTCTGCACGCTTCGCTCAGATTTGCACTAACACTTCCTGCAGTGACTTCCACGCAGCCTCGCT
Source organism: Petromus typicus (assembly GCA_004026965.1). Lineage (NCBI taxonomy): Eukaryota > Metazoa > Chordata > Mammalia > Rodentia > Petromuridae > Petromus > Petromus typicus. The sequence goes on along the minus strand of PVIR01014371.1, from coordinate 18,735 downwards.
GCTGATTTGGTGTGACCCGAGCTTTTGTCTCTGCTCCGCTCTGACAGGCAGGCAGCAGGCGCCAGGCGCCAGGCGGCAGGCGGCCCCATGGGTTGGGAATTCTGCGTCCTTCCCGCGGAAGGTGAGACGGATCGACCTTCAGGTGATGGCTGAGTCCTCCAGCGCTGCCTGTCAGACACGTGTGGAGCTGTGTGACCTCCACTTCCCTTGCTCCTCTGCCCACGTGCTGGCTCCCTCTGCCCAGCCCGAGTTGATGACCCCATCTGCTTACTCCCTGTCCTCGCTCTGGGGCGGGCCCTCCGCTGGGCCAGCACACGTTGCCAGCCCATTGGGCTGAGTCACTGACAGGTGTTTGTAGCAGTTTCGGATTTAGGCATTTATTTAGCTGTAAGAGTGTAGCTAATCCGGGGATGGCCTGCAGTTTACCAGTGTTCTCTTTGGTCCTTGAAGCGTGAGCATGTGGCACTAGTTCCCCACAGGCTGGAATAGTGGTGGCTCCTCGATGCGTACTGTCTCCATGCTCCTCACAAGGATGAAGCAGGGAGGCACTGTCATGAGCTCCGTTTTGCTGAGAAGGAGACAGACTTATTCTCTGGCTGCAAGACTTGTGCACCAAAGCTAAAAACCGGGAGATAGTGTAAGAGGGCGCAGGACAGAGCACCTGACTCCCTCCTGTAGGCCAGATCCAGCCCTACTGCTTTTATGTTGCCCTAGGTGTCCAGAAGTAACTATCCAAATGCCAGGATGGAATATAGCAGACTGCTGAAATCCCTGGCAAGACCACTGTGAAGAGGGCTCACGGGCTGGTCTGACAAGCATCCCTGTGGAGGTGGATCAGCTCAATCGTTGCAGCCTTGAGACTCAGACCCTCTACACTCTCAATCGGAGCACAGGAGGCGTCGAGTTGAGGTTGGTCCCATACCTCAGCCAAACACAAAGTTCACTGCACATCCTAAATTTCCTTTCATAACCTTCATCCCTTGCAGGCCTTCTGCAACTACTTTAACCTTCTGGCAAACCTTTTCCATTCAAATTTTTTTCTTATACAAACACTCCCTTCATATCCATCTGTCTTTACATCTCACTTGTTTCCTCACTGTGCATGCCTTTATACAGCCTTCTAATCAAAACAGAGCCCATCTCTCTCCACAGCATACCTTCTGATATTGCAGCTATTGGCCTTTGGTCGGATACCAATGTCCTTTTGCCTTTAAGACCTCTGGACCCTAGGAAGAGGTCTGCACTTCCTGAAGTGTAGGTCAATTTCCCAGGAAACATTCCAAATAAGGAGCCCTTTAAAATACCCAGGAACAGATCTCACAAGACAAAGAAAAGAAGGCAGGGGCATATAGGTAAGTTACAGAACCGAGGACAGGGAGGGAGGGGTTAGAATCACTGAGTGGGGAGGCCACAGAGCGAGGGATAGCCAGGGTGGGGACCTTGCCAGCTGTGGCAAGCATTAAAGCAGTTTCTAGTGGCCATTTGTCTTCCTTGGGGGAAGATCCTTGGAAAGGAAGAGCTCGTCGTAGTTTCCAAAATGTTGCAGCGAACCCTGGGATCTTTTGCTCATCTGGGATGGAAATCATGAATTGTCAAAGTTCAGCTCTGTCAGAGTCGTGATGTCACCAAGGACACAAGGTAATGCTGGATGCCAGCAGCTGACGCAGACAGCTGCTGGTCACGGCCACTACTGACTATCACTGTCACTGGCAGCTAGTGCTGGATAACATGCAGTGGCCCTCCAGGGTCCTCAGGACCAGACAGTCAATAAAGTCCTGTGTCTGGGAGAGCATACCATACCTGCCTCCTGGAAGCACTAACAAGTGCAACCCATCCAACCCTAATTAACTCCAGTTAACCAGGTGGAAGGCTGCCGCAGCCCCAGCCCACCCTACTGCCAGAGTCTACCTGTGACCATGCTCTCTGCCTCCGCTGGCCACCACTTACTGGTGCCAGCTTGTGCAGGACACCACAGATCAACTCTACCCACTGCTGGACTCTGGCCCTAGACTGTGATGGCTGTTGGTCTCTGGAACTCTCCAGTGCTAACAGCTGATGCTTTCCTGCTCTGTCCACACACCCAGGATTGAAGAATAAAGAGGTGGGTAGGTTTATAGGACTTTTGTAGCCAACTCTACCTATGAAACAAATCACAGCCAGGTGTACTGGAGCGCAAAAGTGCATCTTCATTTTAACAGGCTGTTACAGAGGGGTCGGGAGAGTGGAGCCCCCAGACTAAACCCCAATTCCCTTCTCCTGGCGGGGTGCAGCTTTTCTCTAGTCATCTGGGTCTGACCTCCCAGGATCCGGAAGGCTTCTTCAGGCCCATCCCCCAGGGGGTGAAGCCTTTCCTTCCACAGATATCTGAGCTCTGTCCCCTGTGGACCCAGGGTTTTCTTCTCCAGTGGGCTTTATTTTAATTCCATTGCTCTTTTTACCTTTCTTTTAAATTTTTCTTAATACATTTGCGGTCCATAATGATTACATTCTTTGGGGGGACATGACACACGTAGGTAGCAGCTCTTAATTCTTGTTTTATTTTCCTTTATCCTCCATCCACCCTTTTTGACAGCACCCAATTTATTTATTTATCTTATAAATCCTTATAAAGTTAATTACTATATATACAGATTAGCAGACAGACTAGTCAGCTAAAACATATAAAACACATAGGATAGTCAAACTAAATCAAGGTGTACTTTTAAATAAATTGTTCAGGCTGGATTACAACAGCTTTTTTATCTATTATTTTCTCTTATCTGTCTTTTATTTTGCACAATTTTTACATTGAGTTTCTCCCACAAGTAGAACTATGCAAAACAAAATTAAGGTTGCATGCCTTATTTACCTCACTTAAGATGATGGCCATTTTTCCTACAAATGACTAAATTTTCCTTCTGTACAGCAGAGTACTATTCCATTAGGTATAAATATCACTTTCTTTATCCCATCATCTGTTGATGTACATATAGACTTCTTCCAAGATTTAATTGTTATGAATTGTGCTATAATAAACATGAGCATGCATATATCACTAGGGCATGATGTCTTGAACTCTTTCAGGAAAATAGTCACAAGAAAAGTACTGGATCAAACAGAATTTCTCTTAGTTTTGTGGTTTCTCTTAGTTTTGTGGTTGGAATCAGAGTAATGCTTGCTTTTAGGAATAAGTTTGGGAGTCCCTTTCACTTTCATTAAAGAGTGTGAGGATTATTGATCTTAGATCTTCTCTAACTAGTTTTGTAGAATTTGGCAGTCAGTACACCAAGACCTGGGCTTTTCCTGGTTGCTATGTTGTCATTATTTCTTTGATTTTACTGACTGATATTGGCTTATTAAGGATTTTATATCTGCTTGGTTCAGTTTTGGTAGTTAACACGTGTCTAGGCATTTATCCATTTCTTCTGTATTTTCCATTTTATTGGCGTACAGATCATCAAGGTATTTATCAATGACCGGGATTTTGGTAGAATATGTTGTAATTTCACTTTTTACATTTCTAATTGCATGGATCCAGGCCTTTCCTTATTTTGGTAGGTTTGGCTATGGGTTGTTTAATTCTTCAAAGAACCAGCTCTTTGATTAAATGACTCTTTGTATTGGTTTTTAATCTTAATGTCATTAATTTTTCCACGGTTGGTTTTTATACTAGTTCTGGGTTTTTTGATTGTTCTTTTGTTACGGTCCTTTGTTTTGAGTTGTATGATTAGGTTATTTGAGCTTTCTTTGCTTTTCTGATGTGAGCATTCACCGTGATAATATCTCTCTTAGGACTTCTTTCACAGTTTCCTGTAGGTTCTGGTATATTGTACTGGGATTATTATTCGACTGTAGGAATTGTGCAATTTTTTTTTCAATTTCATTTGTGACCCACTATTATTCAAGAAGGTATTATTTAATTTCCATGTATCTGCATAGTTTCTGTGGTGTCTTTTGCCACTGATTTCTAGTTTTATTGGACTATGATCTGATAATAGGCATGGGATAATTTCAATTCTTCTGTATTTACTTAAGCATGATTTATAAGCTTGTATCTATTTTTGAGAAAGTCCTGTGCATGGCTAAAAACGATGTGTATGCTCTTGTTGTTGGATGGAGCACTGTAAATGTCTGTTGAGTCCATTTATTTGCAAGTTTGGTTCAACTAAGATATTTGTTGATTTTTTTTTCTTTAGTTGATCTGTCCAATTGTGATACTGAGGTTCCGTATTGCATTAGTATTGTAGTTTATCTGAGTTTTTATATTCCGTAGTGTTTGTTCTATACTATTGGTTGTGCTGGTGGTTAGTGCATGTATATTTACAGTTGTTAAATCTTCCTTTTTATTTGTCCCCTTAACCAGTAAGTAGTGATCTTTGTCTCTTCTGAGATCACTCTTGGTTTGAAAATTCACTTCGTCTAAAATTAGCAGAGCTGCTCCTGCTTTTCCTGGGTCTATGTGGCATGGAATATGCTTTTCATTAAAACCATAGATTTTAATCTCTGACTTTCTTTGAACTGTGCATATTGTTGGATTTTGTTTCTTGATCTGTTCTGTCAGCTGGTGTCTTTTGATTGGGGTACTGAGACCATTCACTTTGAGAGTTATTAATGAGAGGCATTGACTTATTTCTGTCATTGAATTATTTTCCTGCTACTGATTTCCTTATTTTTAAAAACTATTTTTCTCAGCTATGCATTCAAGCAGGGGTATTTATTTGTTCTGATTTGCTGGCCTTGTTGGATGCACCGTCTCTCTTTAAGTTGTCTTACAGAATACTTTATTATGCTGGTTTGAGCTTCTTAAGGTGCTCCTCACTGTGAAATCACTTTCTTTCTCTATCAATTTTGAAGGGAATTTTCGGGATACCTGTCAGAAATTGTTAATTTCAGGGCTTGAAAAATTTCACTCCAAGCCTTCCTAGACTTTGAGGTTTGTGTGGAGAAGCCTGCCGTAATTCTAGTGGGTTACCTTTATTTGTGTGTCTTTGCATTTGAGATTTCTGCTCCTGTGATGCACATCTGGTGTTTTGAGTATAGTGAGATGCGGAGAAGTGTCTTGTGGTCATGGCTATTTAGGGTTCTATGTGCTTCACTTACCTTTCTTTCACTTATGTTTAACTCTTTCACTCTGTTTGGGAACTTTTCTGTCATTTCTGTGGACATGCTTGTTTGTCATTTGTGTTGTCTTCTGAATTTTTCACTTATTCTGGTTACTCTTAGATTACTCTATTTTGTATTTATCCAGTAGCTGTTGGACCCTTATTCATGTTCTCTTGTTTTTATTTTTTTTAAGGTATCTTTGCGTAACTAGTCTCTGAAGGTATCATTGTTTCTGGTTGTGAAGTTCTGTATAGACATTGGGTACAGGAGACAAGAGGAGGCAACAAGAGGCAGCGCCTTGAGAAGACTCCTATTTACGTCCCAGCATGTTGAGATGGTGAAGCACTGTTGAGACGGAACTGGGGTGTAAAACGGTCCATCATCCCAACCACCCTGCTCTGCCCCTGCGCAGTGGGCACAGCCGGTTTCCTCCTTGCCTGGGCCGCTCTTGCCTTTGGAGCACGTCCTGCTGAGTGCAGACTCAGACATCACAGAAGTTCACAAAAGTGGGCGGGGGGGAAGCAGGGGCAAGAGCACGGTGCATATGCGGGTGATGCGTTAACAAAGTGTGCTGCACGAGCAGAAGCTGAGCGCCTCAAGACTGGGGAAACTCCGAGGAGGAGCAGAGAGATGTTCATGGATGTGAACCGCATCTGTGTGGAAAATTTCTGAGAAATCCTGCCTGGCTGTGAGTAAGGTGTAATGTACAGAGGAATGACAGCCAGTAGGTCCCGCCTGAACTCTGGGGTGCTGGGGTGGGGGCAGTCCCACACCGCCGGCCTGGCTGTGAGCAGTCTTGCTATATAGGCCTTCGCAGAGGCACTGAGGGATTTTCACACTTCCGGTTTCTCAGGCCCTTCCGGCCTCCCAGGACTCTGCATACTGTATGCTGTGTACAAAAGTTCTGCATAGCTGGAATCAGCTGCAGATGCAGTTTTGGTCTCTGCTTGATCTATAAGCCTAGGCTTCCAGTGATTTCTTTTTACTATTACAGACTATTCTCTGGTTAATTCCAGGCACATTGAGAAGTTATTAGTAATTTTAATATCATTTGCATATATGGCGCAGCTTTCCCACAATTGGAACTGAAATTGTGTCACCTACAGTGTAAGGTGAAGTGGCTCACAGTTTCAGAGGGTTTAGTCCATGGCTGGCTCCAAGGCCAGAGCCTCCTGGTGCAAGATGTGGTGGGTGGAGCAAAGCTGCTCACTCTGACACTGCAGAGCTGGAAAGGTAGGGGCAGGACTGGATATCACACCCAAGGTGATTCCCCCATGACCCACTCAGACACCCCCAGAGGGGTGCTACTGATCTCCTGTACTGGGCAACCTACCCAGTCAATTTGACAGTCATGACTAATGGTCGCAATATGTTCCCACAGCAGATGTCCTGCTTTTGTGAAATTTTAACAAAGACCTTTCGTAGGTGGGATCTGACTCAGGTATGGTGGCTGTTGTTGCCCACAGCAGCTGTTCCTTGTGTGGATTCTGTGCACTATGGGACAGTATGTTCCCAGAGGTGTGTGCGGGGGCTCCATGGTGATACCTCACCACACCGGAGAACCTGGATATTTGCAAGACCAGGACGATGGTTTTGTAGGAGTCCTCTCAGTTCACACAGATGGGGTAGAGCAAGGCTGGTTTTCCATGGGGACATTGGGGTCACTTGTGATAAAGGTCTGGGGAACATACTCTTACTCATCACTGTGAAGTTGATGCTTCTTCTGCAAGTGGGGGCTCAGGTCACTGATTCAGTGATCCGTGTGTTGAGGTCTGTGGCAGGACACTCAGCGGATGCCACACGACTGCTTGGAGGACATGTCCTCCTGCCTGCTCTGGGCCCCGGTGCTGCACCAGTGCCACTGCCTTCCTCACCCGTCATGCCATGGCCTTGCCGGGAGCCAGGTACTTTCTCTGTTCCCCACATCACTTCACTTCCATGGAAGTCCTGTGAGGTGGGGGGGGTGTCATTGTCAGAGCAAGAAACTGAGGCACAGAGGTTGGGTATTATATTTCTCAAGGCATGTAACTAATAAGGGCTGCATTGAGCCGAGAACACGCAGAGTTGCCTAGGACAGAGCCTGAGGAACTATGTGTGTGTGTGCATGCACGTGTGCACATAAAGTGTGCAGATGAATGGATGATGAAGTGAACCTCATTGAGGCTGAGCTCAAAAGCTGCAGCTACCCCAGCCATGGTTTTGGTGGGGAGCAGTCAACGAGCTTCTCCAACTAGGAAGACAACAGCTACAGTTTAAGGAGGAAGAGGAATGAGTTTGAAGGCTGCCTGTGGGGTAGGGGCAGAAGAGTAACTGAGGAAAGACTGGATCCAAATCAAGGCTCCTTTCATCAGAGGCAGAATGTGGATGGTGACGTCAGGGCCCAGGGTGGTCATGGTAGTCACGGGAGCTCACACTTCATGACTGTTTGAGGAAATCACGTCCAGCTCAGATAGGAGAGTCCAGCTGCAGGGAAGGTATGGGTCATGACCCCTGTTTTCTTCATTAAGACACTCATTATTTTTTGTTGGCTCTGAAGGTTTTGCTGTATTTCTTTGATGGCTGAAGCTGTGGGCTGACCTGTGTCCTCCCCAGGTTCTGCATTCAAGTCTCACCTCCAGCATAGTGTTTCTTGTTGGAAGAGCCTTTAAAGAGACAAAGTAGTAACCAGATCATGACAGTGGGGCTTAACCCCATGGGAGTGACATCCTCGTAGGAGGAGGAGGCCTTAGTGTGGGAGGCACAGAGGAAAGGCCACGGGAGCCCTGAGGGCCAAGCTGAGGTGGAACTGACCCCATCTGCGCCTTGATCTCAGGCCTCAACCTCCAAGTCTAGGAGAGAATACAGTTGCGTTCTGTGGGCTGCCCGCGCTTTCATATCCTGTGGTGGTAACTGCCCAGCAGACTAACGTGATTCATTCGGGATAATCATCAGTATGACAGTCATTTCAGAAGGAGGAAAACAGAACACTGCGATGCATGTATCAGTTGCAGGAAAGCACATTAGCATGGGAAAAACACAGAAGGAAGCCTAGAAAATATGCAAAACAGAAGACTCGTAGGGACCACGGATACTGTTGTTCATCGCTGACATAAATACACAAGCACACAAACTGTGTGTAACATTTGTGTTCAGATTTTCTGTTATCCTGATAGAAGTATTTCCTCATATCAAGACTTTTTCCCAAGCTGCATATCAGTGGCCATATCTCATACACCACATCATGTGTTCTTAAATAACTTAATTTTCCTAACATTATTGGATATTTATTGTTTTCAGCTTATACAATTTTTTTCTTATTCTAAATGATGCGACGATAGAAATCTGTGTATAGACGGTTTTATCGTATCATGAATAATTTTCTCAAGGTTAATTTCCAGATTTGAAATTTATGGCACAGAGAACATAAACATTATAAGCAAAGGGAAATAACTGTGATTATTAGTATATAGTGCTAAAAATTTAGATAGCTCTATTATTCTCTTTGCTAACCTGGACATTTGATTTTGGATAGGCTGTGATCCACAGATAGAAAATAAAACTAGAATTTCTCTCCCTCGGATACAATAGAGAAGCTAATGCAGTTCAGACAAGAGTACTTTTGTCTTTTGTGTTTATTTTGATTTTAATCCAGAAAGTAACAGTTACCTTTCAGGAGTAAAAAGTGATACCGTGCGTCAGAGACAATTCCAGTGTCCTGGAAACCAGCACTCTGGGCAAGGTGTGGACATGGCCTGCATCATTGTGGTCATTATACAAGAACTCACAGTCCCTGCCGGCTCAGGACCCCTATGAGCCAGGGACATTTCAGCTTGGGCCCTCATGGGGGTGTCTCAGTAGTCCTTGGCTCCGGTGTTTATAAGCAAAGACCTAGATCATGGTTGGGGCACTTGGGCTGGGCTTGACTTGTTGCTTGCCCAGCTCCCAGCTCCACAAAGTCAGACTACAAGAAGCGCAGCAGCCTTGGACAGCAGGGCCTTCCTCACTGTGGGTGGGAAACACATTTCTTCTTCTCCTGAGGCCCTTGATCTCAAGTCTCCCATCCACCTAAGTCTTAGTTACTTTCTCATTGTTGGGACAAAATACCTCACACTCACAAGTTGAAGCAGGACAGGTTTATTTCAGCTCATGGTCTGTGGAGGTTTCTGTCCATAGTTAGCAGCGTCGCATGGCACAGGGGCATCACAGAGGAGGAATAGTCCATGCAGAGCAGGCAGGAAGCAGGGAGCCATCAAGTCAGAAAGGATAGCTGCTATTGCTTCCTGGTACATGGCGGCCCTGCACAGAGTGGAATTTGCATCCTGCTTTCGGGTACAAGCCAAAGAGATGGAAGGTTTTTCCTTGGTTGGCTCCCACCTGCCTCTGCCTCAAGTAACCCTACACCAGAGGGGCATGCTTTGGGGTGGGGTGTGCTGGTAAATTTCAAATCTACACTAACAAATTTGGATTTTATTTCATAACAGTGAGAAGTGTTAATCCTTGAATGGCGCGGTCAGAATAGTGTGTGGGAGAGGGATGAGAAGGAGAGATATTGTAAACAGGAATCTGACTTGTGGTTGCGTGACACCCTGCAGAGAAGAAAAGGAATAAAAGAACCCTGCCTAAGACTCTTCCCCTTCTTCTGTCCTCCTAAAGAACCTCCTTTAGAGGGTTCCTCCTCCTGGTTGTCTTTGCCTCAGCGGGGGTTTCTCGGTGCTGCTTCCCAGGTGTGGCCCTGAAAGGCTCTAGAGCACCTCAAAGCAGCCCTGGGAAGCCTGCACAGCCATGGCCCTCACCTCCTGAGGGCACTCAGCAGAGGCTGCTCATCAAAAGTTGTCTCTGCCCAATACACCCTTGCGGTCCTCAGTAGATCTGTCTTACCAAGCAAGGCGTTCAGTGCCCTTTGACCTTGCTTTGAGAAAACTTGACTCCAGACATCTGCTGTTCTGGGTGACAGAGAGGAGCTTCACCTTTGTTGTTCATTTTAGGGCCCAGGGCTGCACCCACTGACAGTTGAGCAGCCGTAGGAAGGCACAGACCTCCAGAGAATGCCCTTCCTACCCTTGCTCACCCTGGGCACCCTCAAGAAGCCACTTTCCTCATCACCACGTCCCGCCTTGTCTCCCTCCCTCCAGATTCCTGGGAAACACAGAGCCTCTTGTGCCCTCTCTGGGCCTCTGTTCCCCTCCCCAAGAACACTGTCTTCAGAGCTGGTATCATAGCTTCATGATGCTCCACCAATAAGGGGAAGATAATTGATTGCTAAGTGAAAATATAAATTGTAATTGAATCTGTCACATTCTAGTTTTTCATCATCATGTGACAAGTCTCTTAGTGTGTTGGCAAGGACTGCAGGGATGCAGGAAGGAGAGAGAGATACTAAGACAGTGATCTTCTGTCCCATGTCCAGCATGGTGGTGCTAGGAGGACTTCCCCATTGAACTGTGTCATCAGTACTTTTGTGCGTGTGAGTGTGCAGGAGTTGGCACACAGGCACCTATGCACTGTGTCACATGATGCCACATGAAGAAGCTGAGACTTGGAGAATTTGAGGTTGAAGAAACCAACAATGAATCAGGAGGATTTATTTTAGTGCACATTGGTTCACTGGATTCAAATCCCAAGGCCGAGCCCAGAACAAAGGAAGGACTCTAGTTTTATACCTGTTGCTGAACTGGAGTGGGTCTTCCGAACAGTGTGAAATTTGTGGATGAGCAAGCAGGTTTGTAGAAGCAGAACAAAGGCAGTTGCTCAAACAGCAACAGTTTGTAACTCAGCACATTTTTGTGTCCTTGGTCGGGAGAACAGAAGCAAGCACTTGTTAAAACAGGATACTGTGAGACTGTTACTACAGGAGCAAAGTTGGAAGGACAAAGAACAGCAGCCACAGGGACCAGGCAGACTAAAGGGGGATTGCTTTGGTTGGGGAAACTTTCTCTTTCTTTTTAAAGCTTTGTTTTAAGGTGGGGTGCTTACCGGCCATGGCTGAATTTGTGGGCCCAGGCTGAGATTCAGGTGTGCCTTTCCAGTTTCCTCCTGGACTCCAGTTTCTGAGTAAGCTTACGCTGTCCCAGGCACTGAGTGAGCTATGCTTGCTGTTTTGATCTCAGGTAATAAGGCGGAAAAAGCATGGCGGGGCGGGGGGCGGGGGTTCAGGAAGCAGACCAAGAGTTGCGCTGATTGGATCAGTCTTGTCATTCAGCCATGTGGCAACTATGCAGCCTTGGGCAAACTGCTGATCTCTGTCTTCTGCTTGCTCACCTCTGAGATAATGATAATAATAAATGTTTACTGTTTAGAACTACTGTCAAGATCAGCTAGGGTTAACTTAGGTAAAGCATTTAAAAATACACATGGCAAAAACTCAATAGCTGTGGAAAAATTCTAGCATTATTCTTTTCAAAGAAGTGTTAATATAAACCTAGGTTCCCCAGGTTTTGCAGACAGCTGAAGCCAAGCCTCTGCCTGACTGGGAGGGTGAGGGCTCAAGCTTGGCCTGCCCACGTGAGATGCCTCCTCGATCTCTGTCATGTGGGATTTCTCCACAGGAGCCGCGGGACGAAGCGGCTCTGAATCATCTTCCCCGGCCAGGGAAGGGGCGGAGGGGAGGGAGACTTGTTTATTGGTTCTTTCCTGTTTTCTGTCTTTTACTGGCCGAAAGGCACTCCATGAGGTGTTTCCAGGTGCAGATGGGACTTCACTTCGCTGAAGTCCAGTACCGGTTCCTCCTGTCTCAGGTGAACTTGAATTCTTATATGAGGATTTTTTCTCTTTTCAAAATTCATGTATGATAAACAATGCCCTAACTCCCTGGCTGAAAGGAAAGATGTTAACTCATTCCATAAGAGACTGTTATCCCTAAAAGGCCATATATGTATATATCTCACATATGTACACACACACACACACACACATATATATATACACACACACACACACATACACACAATATATATTAACCTCATGTAATAGTAAGTTATTTGTCACATGAAGATGCTCAGTAGATGTGTTAAACAACATACTTACTTTCATTTCATTGACAGTCACTTTAGATAAAATGAAAGGCTTAAGGGTTTATTGATAATCATGTATCTTTGTGTATTTGCCCCTGGAAATAATCTGTAAAAGATTTCTGTATCTCCAGGAATTTCCACTCACTGTCCCAGTCCAGTATCATGATTTCTCTCACTGTGAAGAACTGTGGCCAACTTGCCCCCGATACAGATGACATTATACAGTAAAGAGTCTTTGTTTCTGGCAGGTTGCACATGGCATCAGGCTTTGGCGACTGACCTGTATTATTGTGTATATTGGTGGAATGTTTCTTTTTTTAAGGAAGAGTGTTTGCTGCATGAACGTACCAGAACGCATTCATTTATTCTTCCGTTGATGGGCACTTGACTTGCTTGCTTTCAATTTTGAGCTATTATTAATAAAGCGGCCATGAAAATTTGTACTCAAGTCTTATTGTAGACATTTGTTTTGATTTCTTTTGCCAGTATGTTTAGGAATAGAATTTCTGTGCCATAAATTAGATTTATGCTCGATTTTATAAGAAAATGGCAAACAGCTCTTCAAAATCATAATGCCATGGTACAATTCTACCAGCAATATGAGGCTGTTGATTGTTCCCCATGCTCAAAAATGTTGGGTTTGTTAGTCTGATTTTAGCTATCCTAGTGGATGTAGAGTGGCGTTTATTGTGAGCTTAATATGCATTCTCCTGATAAATAAGGATGTGGAGGACACTTTTCATGGGCTGATTGGGCCTCCTTTTCTCTTCTTTTGTGAAGTTTTTGCCTTGCACATTTAAAAAACTGAATTGGAATTGTGTCTCTTTGGTTGCTTTGGTTAATATATTTATTGAGATGGTTGGTTTTAAATCCACCTTGATTTTATTATGTTGTATCTTCTCCATCAGTCCTTTCTGTCCCTTGTTCTCTGTTCTTTTTTCCCGGTTCTGTGCCAATAAAATGTTTTGAGTATTCTGTTTTATTTTTGTCTGCTGTCTACCTAGTTATAGTTGTTATGTAAAAGTGCTTTTTAGATATGGTACTCTTCTTTTTTATTGCATTGCAATTTACTTTCAAATAATATATCATTTCAGAAAGAATGTAAGAAATTTGCAAGATTAAATTCCATTAGTTCTTCCTGCTTTTTTCTTCTACTTTTTTACTTCATGTGTGTGATGCATTCCGCCACACTTTTTGAATGTTCTGTAGACTGATAAGAACACGTGTATATGTACAATAGGTAGATGGGGGTCACGGGGAAGGAAGAGATGAGACAGAGGGCCTGAGGGAGAAGTAAGATAAAAACACTGACACACATTTTGGGCCTTTGTGACCATCTCTGTTCCTCTGCAAAGATGTCGGTCTCTATCTGGTATTATTTCCTGAAGCTTGAAACACTTTTAAGTATTTCTTATAGTGAAATCTGTTGCCAAAATTTCTCGCCGATGTTTAAAAGACATTTTGCTGGATATGGAGTCCCAGCCTGACCATATTTAAATTTCTTATTACTTTAGACGTGACAGTGTTTTTTGGGGTTCCCTTGTTTCCCACGAAGTCAGCACCCACTGTTTGCGACTGAGCGCGCTGGGTTTCACGTACGTGACTGAGCGCGCTGGGTTTCATGTACGCAGCGGGTTGTCTTTGGTTCCTCTTGAAATGTTCTTGCTCACGTTTGTTTTCAGTAGTTTGGCTGTCAAGACGATGGTTCTCTTCGTTTTTCACCTAGAGGTGGTTGGCTAAGCTCTTTGGTGCACTGGCTTGACGACTCTACTTAGTTTTGTAGAATTTGTTTCAAAGACTCCTTTGCTCCCATTCTATTTATTCTCTGCGGCTGGGGTTCTGATTTCACATGTGTGAGGCTCTTCAGAATCGCTGGAGAAATCTCAGGTGCTCTGTTCCTTTTCGCTTTCAATCTTCTGCCCATATATTTTAGTTCATATAATTTCAAGTCTTCTTTAAAAGCTTATTAATCTGGTTTATAACACTATTAAGCAACTTGTCTCTGAGATTTTATTTCTTTTTTTTTTTTTAATTATCTTTATTGGTACATTAAATATACACATCATGATTGCACTCCATAATGGGGATTTGTACCAGTATAAGACACAACTTAATTCTCATTTTTTCCCATAGCCCCACCCACCCTACCACCCCCCCATATATATAAAATTTGTTTCCTTACTTTTTTGTTACAATGAGATTTTATTTCTTATTTCTAAAAAATGTGGAAAGTCTATTATAGGTTCCATCTCACTAACTAAAATTCTCCATTTTTTAAACATACTGTTCATGGCTTCTTATATATTCCTCAATATATTTATCTTGGTTTATTTTGTCAGTTGCCCATGTAAAAGTTGACATCTGAACCTTCTTGGATCTGATTGCTTTTCCTTTTGACTGTGTCACATTTTCTTGATTCTTTGTGTGTCTCTAAAATTTTCACTCTGTGCAAGAACATATGAAATGTGATTGGAAATATGGTGAATATTTACTTTGAAAACAATTGGTTGCTGTAAGATATACATTGCTATTAACCCCCCTCAAAATGTTCCCCCTAGTTCTGAACACATGTATCCTATTATTCTTCCTTCCATGGAAGCAATCTGGAAATCTTTTCTGAGTGTCGTTAGTTGCTCTCCTGTGGCTATCCTGATGAATTGATTCCAAAGACTTACCTTGCACGGTCATTTTGCTTTTGGGAAAGAGCCAGAGTTGTCCAGTGTTAGGTCCAGTGAATACGGTGCACTAGAGCACATTATTATTTTTTTCAATTTCCATTAGGAAATGTTTGCTGTGCATAATGTTCCTGCTCCTTGTGGGGATCTGGTACATATACAGAGCACATTTCAATTATTTTTAATCTCTTTCCCTGCTATCTCCCCTTTTCTCCATCTCTTTATCCCTTTTTTTAAACAAATGATCTATATCTTCATTTCTAGTTGTCTTTTATTTTGTTCTTTGTTTATATTTTGGTTTTATTATATAAGAGGAGCCATATGGTATTTAAGCTTGTGTCTGATATATTAAAATTTATTTTATTAAAATATTATATATTATAATTAGGGTCTCAAGTTGCCTCCATTTTCCCACAAGTTTTTTTTTCTTATGGCAGAGCAGATATATAAATACAACATTTTCTTCATCCATTCATCTGTTGCACATAGACCTGTGATGAATTGTGTTGCTATAAACTTGGGTAAGTATTATTATTGTAATATTGTGTCTTTACATATTTTGAAAAGATACCTAGAAAATGAATGGTGGGGTTGAAGGGAATTTCTAGTGTTAGTTTCTTCAGGAATCTCAATACTGGTTTTCACGGTGATGATGCTGGTTTACATCCCACTGACAACGTAAAGTGTTCTGTTTCCTCTGCTCTTTTGCCAGCATTTGTTATTGTTTGATTTCTTGATTTCAGCCATTCTTTCTGCAGTAGGATGGGATCTCAGTGTTCTTTTAATTTGCTTTTGTCTAATGATAGATGCTGAACACTTTGTCATGTGCTTATGGACATTTGTGTTTCTTCTGAGATGTGTCTATTCATTGGCTCATGTTTTGACTGAGTCTTTTATTGAATCTAGACATATTTTATATATATATATATAATCTCATTATTTATGAACTTAAATAAATATGGATTAAAGATCTAAGTGCTAAAACAGATGCTGGAAATTAAAACTGGTAAAACTCTGGAAGACAGATACAGCCAAGGACTTTCTAGAAACAATCCAAACTGTACAAGAATTAATATCAAGAATTAACAAATGGGATCACACCACATTGAAAAGCTTCCACACAGCAAAGGAAATAACCAACAGGGTACAGAGATAATCTACGGAGTGGAAAAAATTTCCAGATATTCCTTAGACAGAGGATTAATATCCGGAATATACAAAGCACACACTATCCTGCTTTTATGAGCCTGCCTTGCTATTGGATGATGGTGCACAGCAGAATTCACCTTATTTTGATCACATCTTGTAAAGACATGAAAAAGGACTTTGAGAACTGCTTCATTAAGTGGCAAACTTGATGAGATAGGAGTGTGGGAAAGGAGGGGAGGATCTTACGGGGGACAAAGGTCAAGGTACCTATGACTATGACAAAAACTTAAACATTCACCATATATATTGTTCACCCCTTATATGTATAAAAAGATTTAAGGGTAGAAATAAATAAACTTTCTCTCCAGAAAGTAGCAAGCCCTCCTTTTCCCTCTAGCTGTTGATATGGAAGGATGAGCTAATCCAACACATAGTTGAGCGGGGCCTGGGCTCTGCCAAAGCTCTGTATTAGGTTGAAATTGTGTCTAGCTTTAGATGTTTCCTGAGTGTGTTTAAGAATTTTCCTGCATAAGGGCCTGAGGTCTAAGAGAAAGTAAGACTCTCTGAGGATCTCTTTGAAGGTTAGAGTTCTCTAAATAGTGAGAGACTGTCCTTTCTGCAGCTCTCTTGCTGACTATGGAGGGGACACTGTGAAGAGCTATGTTATGGTTTGTGCTAATGTCTCCTCAAGCCTCATGCAGATAAAGTGGGACTTCCTTTTTCAGAGGTGGCTGTGTGATGCTGATCCCTAAACCACTCCCCATGAGGGATTAGCTAGGCACCACTCTCATCCCTGTAGTGTACAGAAGATAAAAGGGCAGGAAGACACTGAAACTCTCCTGTTCCCTTTGCTGCCTTGTGTGCCATATTGTTTCTCCTCCGTGGTGTCTGTCATTCCAGCCTTGGAGCCAGCCGGTTACCGATAGAAGCCTCTGTGAACTGTGAGTCAAATACACCCCTTCCTTTTTAACTTTGGGTGTTGGGTATTTGTTTCAGAAGTGAGAGAAAAGTAATTAAAACAAATTTTTTTTTCCATTCTTGCTCTTGACTTTGCATTCCTGTGTTTCCATCATTGTACCTCACTCCCGGTCTTTGAGGTGCAACTGCTGTTCGGATGTGAGGACCCTCAGCACCTGGAAAGGACCCTCCTGCTCTCCTGCCTGTCATGTTCCAGCCTTTAGCTGGCTGATCCTTTGCATAGACGCAATCCATGGTGTCTTAGGGTGATTTTGTGAGCTCTCTTTACCTGCTCTTCCCCACCTGCAACAAATCACACAGTTTTACACTCACAGTGGACCCTCATCTTCAGACAGAGCTCTCTTTTTCTGCCCTGCCCACAATCTTGAATATACACGGGACACATTTTTGGGAAAGACTGAGGGCATCATGCCCACTTGCTCAGGAGAAAGGATGTTGTGGACTTCCTGTCTCAACAGCTCACACATGTCTTGGAGAGATCTATAAAATGTTTACCTGCTTTTTTGTTATTTTTTTCCATGCTGAATTTCTTTCTCTCCTATCATTCCATTAAGGAGAGGAGTACTTGGGACCTCTGCTTTCTGAGAAAGGGCTCATTGCTCTCTGGAATTTAACTCACTTAGGCTTATTGACACCCTCAGCCCTCTGCTCAGCTTAAAACTATAATTTTATCCAGCTTGTCTGTCTTCTAAAGTCACAATGGGCGTGAGATCCGTGTGACTCTATATCCTAAACAGACATCTATACTTTACTGCTCTCCTCATTAGGAGATTTCACTGGGGCAGCAGCAAGTTTCATTCTTGGACAGGGAAAGGTTACTTGCCTGTAACTCATGGTTGTTTTGTTCTTTTGATATCTAAAAACCTCTCTGCATAGATACAGACATCAGCTCTCTTAAATGAAGGTTTTCATTTTTCCAGGTCATTGCTCCTCACATTTGGAAAGCAATATTGGGAGGCATATTAATTTGAATAGGCTGACTTTTGGCCATGGGCATTTAAAGCAGGAAGCATTTCTGCCTGGTCTTGATCAGTAACTTGAACCAGTTCTGCAGTGTCATAGGCACCCAGGAATCCCCTCGTCCTCTTCTGCTAAGGTGAGATATACTTGCTGGGAAGAGATAAAGGACAGTTGGACAAGATAAATGAGCATTCTAGGTTGTGTGTGTGTGTGTGTGTGTGTGTGTGTGTGTGTGTGTGTGTGTGACAGAGAGAGAGAGAGAGAGAGAGAGAGAGAGAGAGAGAGAGAGAGAGAGAGAGAAAGAGAGAGAGACCAGGGATTGAATTCAGGACCTTCCCCTTGCCAGGCATACGGCAGCACCACAGAGATACATGCTTAGTTTTTTAGGTCATCTTTTATTTTTATTGTTTTTACAGACCAGGGAGACCTATCTGAATGATCCTAATACTTGCCACCCATCTGACATGAGAACACCTTTTGTGCTTGGGGTCTTCGCAGACTTACCTTGCCTATGGGTTTAGGGCCCTATTCCTCCACTGAGGATCTTGACATACTACACTGTCTTTTGCAAAAAGTACTGCAAATCACTATCCAATGACAAGATACCTTGAGGGTCAAAAGGGAGCAGCATATCAGCAGGCGTTTGTAGGTGTAGACTTTGTCAAAAATCACAGCCTCTGCACTGTGCGGAGTGAAGTAAACCTTAGAGATCTTTTAGGAGGAAGGAGTGAAGGGAGGCGTGGCTGCAATGCCAGAGAGAAATGGGCCACTTTTCAAAGGGCAGTAGTAATAACTTCAGTAATAAAGGTCAGTGTGTCCCTTTCACACTCACAGATGTGACCTTTCCCATAGGGTGCGTGCAGGAGGATGTGTGTGGTCTTGAGGAGGCCAGAGAGGCCACA